>CM062645.1:22369811-22425006 GCA_025617555.3 Puccinia polysora | reverse complement strand
AAAAAAGGAGAGGAGAGGAAAAACAAAAATAAAAATAAAAAGAAATAAAACAAATTAAGACTTTTGAAACCCCTGGATGTTTGAAAACAAATCTTCTGCAATCCCTCAGGGGTTGGTTGAGTCCTGAACAGTCTTGTTTGCAACTCTTTGAGTTCTGAAACCCTGTTCACAAATCAAATGGGTTGTGAAAGGTGTTTCATTCCAATTCACAACCCAGGGTTTCAAATGTATCACTGCCCTTTGAAATATTCTGGAAAATAATCCATTGATAAACATAACAAGAATAGCATAAAAATTGATTTATTAGGGCATATCAGAGTTAGCAAACCCACAATTTACTTTTTGACCAAACATGCCATTTTACTGGCAGTCTTCTGAAATAAACCTAACCCCTTACTGGTGGATTTAGATATGGAAGGTTTCATGAAAATGGGGGATTTCACACACCAAATCTGCCATTTATGCTGTCAGCTTGCTGCTATTTAAAGAGCAATCTGTCCAATTTATATAATAAAAAAAAATAAAAAATTCATTCATAAAACCAAAAAAGGAGTAGAAATCCATAAATATTATTGCAGAAATGGGTTCCACACCCAAAATCAGGTAGGTTCACTCACTGACCCCACCCTTGAATTTGATGATATTCTAATTGATTCCTACTCTTTCCTACTTTAGGTTCATTCTCCATTCCTGATGTCTAGTTGTTTTCCCTCTGTTGCTCCTTTTCCTGAAAATTTTCTTTCTCTTTGTGTGATTTTTGTAACCCATGCAAAATCCCTCACTAAATTTGGGAATCCTGCGGGACACTTATTTGTGGCTTGACTATCATCAGGAATCCCATTTCGTCTCCTTCTCATCTTCGGCAATCAACTCTCCAAACATTACCTCCTCAGTCTCAACAGCTCAAGATTCTCAAGGGTCAACCACCATTACCCGGAAATTATTGTAGGTTCCATAATTCTCTTCAACTCTACATCAAGAATCACTTCCAGTCTTGATCAACTCCTTGAGATAAATTCTCATACCTGTTGGATCAGTCATAAGAACGCAAGAGTGTCCTGAGTCAGAGTACTTTTTTTTCTGTCAAGTTCTACCGAGTATACCTATAGTTCATAACCCAGCCTGTAGAAATCATCTTCATTTTGGTAAATTTTTTTTGGCTTGTTCTCATTTTCTTATCTTAATTATGTATTTTTGGATCATCCTTTTTTACTTGTGAAATATATAGCCTGCTCCATTTTTTCCAACTAACTTTAACCTTCACATGGTCAAAATACAAAAGGACCCCATCAGCTAATCCAACATGGATCAACCAATGGAATCACCTGGACCAGATGGAGAAGGACAATTCAAGGTGTTGGCTCTTGAATCTCACATGGAGTCAACTACTCTTCTCACCAAAACTAACTACTCCATCTGGAAGAAGAAAATGGAGAAACTATTCAAAAATGTAAGGCATTCTTCACCTTATGAACTCAGTCAACCCCAAGAGGAAATCCCAGACAATGAAAAATGGCTAGCTATCTTATGTCCAAACTCAACACAGCTACCCACACCAATATTATTGCACAAGAAAAAAAAGAATCTACAAAACTGATCTGGATGGCTGCCACAGACCACTTTTCTTCCAGTCAGGCTTCCAACAGGGAGTGTATGTTCTTCAACTTTCTCTACCTTGGATTCAATCAGAATAATATTGACCAATTTGTGACTTCTTTCAAGCTACATTTTGGCAAACTGGATGAATTTGGAACCAATCTTCCTTCCAAAATCCTCAGTTATCTAATCTTATTCAAGCTGCCAGACTCTCTAAAATTTATATGCTATTGAATAATGAAATCTGGAACAGACCTAACTGTGAACTTGGTTCTTAACAACTTGGTAAAACACTGGAAAAAAGTTCAGTCAAAAAACCATTATTTCTCCAATACATCCACTGCACTCTACCATCAAAGCTATCAAGACCCCAATGCAGCCAGCTGCAAGAGTGGAAAACACAATCTGGCTGTCAAGTCACATCCACCGTCATCATGTTGGGTCAAATTTCCCAAGCTAAGCCTGAACCATCCTCCAAGCAAGGCAAGAAGGGGCCTGAAGAAAAAGGAAGAATTGCACTTTTACTCTTTCTTCTGTGCATTCAATCAAAACAGTCACCTTGATGAAGACCAATTTACTTTTGACAGAAGATGTTTAATCAAAATGATCAGAGAAAAAGCTCACTTAAGCCACTTAATCAAGCAACCTGGAAATGAAAAAAATTCAAAACCAGTGGGGCAACAGAGGCACATGCTAGCATTTGCCTCCCATAAATGTTGGCGTTACTGAAAGAAAGAACTCTGGTGAAACTAGAGTTTAACCAAAAAATATCTCAAACATAAAAAACATGTAGCTCTTTCCCAAACAAATCAAAATTTAGTTCTAGTTCTGAAACAATGCACATGCATCCCAGGTTTGACAAAGGCCATTGGCTTCAAATTTTAATGCAATAAAATTAAGACTATTTACAAGGCAGACAAGAAAAAATGAAGCATAATTATGAAAAATAATTATTTTGGTTTTGGCCATAATAGGGCCCTGAATTCATTCTATCATGCCAAAACAATTAGACTGGTTTTTCAATTGATCCTGTTTTTTGGATTTACTGAAAAAGTACTCAATTTAAGCATTGAAAAGACCGGATGCTTGCTAAATAATTTGCAGGCAATCCAAAATTTGCATCTGGAATCATGAAAAAACCAAACAACATGCAAACAGGCACTTGGGTCAAAACCCTTCAAGCAGCTGCGATGGAAATACAGAAGACTGGAGTTAATAATATGCTAATCATCCTGGTTGATGGTTGGTACTAACTGAATAACATTTCCCAATTGTACAACACTGGAATGTCTCAAGTTAAAACTCTGGATGGTAGCACTACAGGCCTCATCTTTGAAATATACCAGGTCTGTCCAGCTGAAGGGCCTTCAATCACTGCCCTCATTTTCTTGTTGATAACTTGCCTCAACTTTAAAGTAGTCAGAAAACCAATTATTTTTTCAGATGAGGTATGTGCCAGAGCAGATACTGATTCATGGTTTGTTTTATTCATGGAATGGAAATTTTTCCCTGGTTTCTGGAAAAACATTCAGTATTTCAATCAAGAGAAATCTGGGAAATACTTTAATTTTACAGAATCCCACGCGGAAAAATCAAAGGTGATTTTTGATATAATCAAGAAAGACAACAGAAAGGCTATGATCACTGAATTTGGTTGTGGAAGTGATCTAACCTGCCGCCCAGTATTGACAAACTTTGTCAAAAAAGCTATGGAGGTAAGTGGCTCTGGTAGCATAGATCTACCAAATTTCATCTTGCTGATTGAGGTTTTTGGAATCTGATTTTTAATCCACTCTGAAACTCCCCATCTACAATCATATTTGAATATTAAGTTGCTTGGGATGTTTTTGGGTTTTATGGCTGCCACAGTCTTTCAAATAATTTGGATCATACTGGAGTATGATTTATTAGCAGAAAAAAACTTAAATCAAATTTGGAAGAACATTTTGGAGCCATGCACAAGGACAGTATGTATATGCATTCAATTTTTTTAAAAATACCTAAATGCATATAGTGTCCCCCAGACCTTTGGGAAAAGTTCTGGAGGACATTTCTGCCTCAATTTTTAAATTAATTCATTTTGAGCATTTTTTTAAAAAGATCATTCAACACCAAATCCCATTTTTTCAAAATGGATAAGTCCATCAACCCTGGGTTGTAATTTTATCCTGAAGCTGCTGCATCTCAATTTCAAAATTTGAAACAGGTTCAATCTGTGTCCCCCCTTTTCTAAGAGCAAAAATGGAACTTTTTTTTGTCTGAATTATATATACCTGTAAAAAGTTACAAGAAATTCCAAGAAAAGTGATAGGTGCATACTGAACCAACCAACTTTCAGTAATAAAAAATTCTAGGCCATTCATAATTTGGAAAGGAATTTACCAAGTTTTGTAGAAGGGTAGCAGCCAGAAATTTTGAATAGTTGAATGGCTAAAAATTCTATTCAAAAAATTTAGAAATACTTTAGTCTAAAAAACCCTGTGAAAGATATTTAAAAATTTATTGAGTACAAAGGGATACTGTGGAGTCAATGAAAAAACCCAACACCACATTTCACCCCCTCATTAAAATACATCCAACACAAAGAAAGCGTCAGGGAAATTTGGGGTCATTTACATCATCAAAACTTTCAAATTCTCCTAATAAATTGATTTTCTACAATAGTATCCCAAAGATTGAATATTGGCAAAGGGGGAAAACATTGGAAAGAAATTTTAGATTGGTTTCATCTTTCGGACTTAATTATTATTTTTTCCACTCCTTTTGTGGTTCTTTTGAAGCTAATGATTCAGGTCTGCATAAAAAGGCAACAAGAGTAGCCAATAGAAATGTTTTTTTATTAATTTGAAAACATTTTGCTTTTTTAAGAAGTCCAGCAACAATAATGCTTTTGTTTTGTAGTTAAATCATGAACTTCTTCAATGAATTGTTTAGAAATTTGGTTTTGAAAGTCCTGACCATGATGGAAAATGAGAAATAAGATTGATGGTTCTATTCACTATCAACCAAAAACATGGTTAAAAAGGCCCTGAAAAATTTTTAAAAGTTGAGGAATATTCTTTTAGTATATATAAAATAGCTCATCACACTCTCAATATGATTTTTGTTGAAAATAATAAGCTTATGAAAGAATCTTTCAAAACTTAAAGACTTCAGTAAATATTCTTGCAATACTGGGGCTTTTATCAAAGTTGTGATGCATATGAAGGCCCATCCTTGTGAGTATATTAGGTCAAAGAACAGGTTTGAAAACAGGAAAGATTTTATTTTTGAAATGAATAAGGACCCAGCTGGAGTGGGGTTGTTTTCCAAATTTCAAGGTACAGCTTTGCAGCAGTAACATTCTCCTGAGATTGATTGATTTATTTAAATTTGAATTTTTTTGAGAAAATACTTGAAATTTTATGATGGATTTCCAAGAATGAAAAAATTAAACAAAATTGGTATAATCTTATCAAACTGATTTTTTTATCATACATCACCAAAATATCCTATAAATTTGAAAGAAACCTTCAGTTAAAAATGCAACTCCATTCAAGCATGGATAATATTTGATTGCAAATTGTTTATAGAATATATCAACAGAAGTTTTGGTGTGGGTATTTAGGATTTCTTTGGATAGATTTCCCAAATCAGGACAGAGTTACAAAAAATTTCTAGCCAATTTGAAACATTTTTACAGGGTGGCACATGCTAGCATGTGCCTCCATTTTTACCATGGTCAAAACCAGCAAGAGAGGTGATGGCATAGAAATTAGAGGTCTAGGAACAGCCAAACTGGTCATCAAAAACAAAAAAATCTGCCTTGAAAACTCTTCTGGGGTACCTGAAGCCACTGTCAATCTCATCTCAATAGGTTCTTGCCAAAGAAAGGCTGTTTCTTGCATGTGGACACCAAACCAACTCCACCAACCTTCTCAATGAAACTCAAGGGACACCAGGTACTTGATGATTTAATCAGTAAAAATTTGCTGATCCTCAGTCATGCTTCTCCTTGCCGCAAACAAACCTGCAATCTGGATCAGTCTGAAATCTTAAAAATACACAGAAAACTTTGGAATGATAGCCTGGGGAGAATCAAAAAACACCTTGTCCACTTTCTTAGCCAAGAAATCAAGGACAATTTTGAATGTGGCATGCAACAAATCAAAAATCACCAATTCCCCTTTCAAGGATGAGAAGGTTTCTTCCAAGCAAGTTTTCAATTTACTTCATATGCATCTGATGGGTCCCTTAAACCCCACAAGTAAGGGTGGTATGAGATACTCACTTGCCCTAGTCAACAACACATCTGGATACCTATCCACCTTACCTCTTTCTTCAAATGACACCACCACAGCTACAATCATTTTCATGATTGAAAATAAAGCCAAAAATAAGAACAACTATCCAATAGAAGTCATCACCAATTGAGGGGGAAAATTTGTGAACAATACCTTGTCAAAATTCTTCAAATCAAAATCTATCAACCACCTCATAAGAAACTATACTCAACACAATGGAAAGGCCAAGCGTGCAAAAAGAATGATAATAGAGTCTCTAAGATCTGATTTCAGCGCTAAATAAATCCCTAAAAACTACTGGCATATTGTCATTCAGAGCTGCTGTTTTTCTTTGAGTAAAATCCTGGCAGCTAAAGGAGAAGTACCCGCCTGGTCACAACTGCAAAACACCTCCATTCCATTGGACTACCTCAAACCTTCTGTCTCTTCTGTCATATTCCTCCTAAGCAACAAAAAAATGTGTAAAAAGCGGAGGAATAAAGGAGAAGAATGAATGTTCATCAGCTTCAACCCTATACTCCTTTCCTACAAGCTCATCTCAAAGACAGGAAAGATTTTAGAGACCAAAAAAATAGAGTTCCTGAAGTCAAAAGGTTCCTCTGAATCCCTTAAAATTGGTCTTGAAAGCACTTCCCCCAAAACAAATACACATAAGCCTCCCAAATTTCAATCCTAATTGTGATGGTCAAGCAAAACCCAATCTCAAAGAAGAAAAACCCCTGGTAGATTACTCAGTTAAAACTGCCTCCTCCAAATCTGACAAATTGGACTCCACTGTTCAGAATACCCTGCAAACTTGATTGCAAGAATGAAACCTGATCAAACCTCTGGACCAATAAAGCTACTACCAATTAAGTGAAGTCCCTTCCAAAATTCACCAGGCCCTGAAGATACTGGAGTTGATTTCTTTGGTAGAAAAAGAACTGAAAACAGCCAAGGAACTGGATGTGTGGTAAGAATCAAACAAATCAGAGGTAACCAATCCCCTGGACACCATGTGGACTTTCTGAAATAAGCAAGATCTTCACACTGGACTACTAACACTTAAGTCCAGATTCCGTCTTCAGGGATTTAACCAATGTTACTATATTGATTACTTAGAAAAATTTGCTCCTACAGGAAAAATAGCTTCCTTGCAAGCTCTTCTGGGGTACTCTGTTGAAAAAAAACTCCCAATCCTCCAGTGAAACTTCAAGGTAGCCTTTCTTCATGCCCCCCTTGACAAAAAAAATTTTCATTTGAACTCCTGTCAGATTGAAGAGGATATTTAAATACCTGAAACTGAAAAATTCACTGTATGAATTGAAGAAAGCCCCTCTGAACTTGCACAAGATACTAGCAAATTGGATCAAGAGCAAAGGCTTTCACAAAAGCAACTTGGATCCTTGCCTGCACCTCCATGACAACTTCTTCACCAGCATTTTCTTCCATGTTGAAAACTTTTTAGTTGTGAGGAAAATGAACGGGTTCAAAGCTGCCTTCCTGGAAAAGTTCAAAGACTCACCTTCCCACAATAGGGCGTATAAGAGTCACCAAACCCGCCATTATAAACCTGCAATTTTTTTTACCAAACCCGCCATATTTAATGGCGGGTTTCTGAAATACACATACCCCCTAACTGGTGTATTTTGAAATGACGGGTTTCATGAAAGTGACAAATTTCAAACATCAAACCTGCCATTAAACCCGCCATTTATGCATCATCATCCATCCACCATCCATCACATCCCAAACACCCATCCACGTCAACAAATCCATACCAATCCCATGTCCATCACATCACACAAATCTCATCTCCATTGCTTCACATATCTATTGCTTCACATCTCTATTGCTTCACATCTCTATTTCTTCACATCTCCATCTTAAAACAAATCTTATCATCATCTCATCAAACCACATTAAATTACCATCTTTCTCAACATGTCCCATCAAACTTCCCAGCAGCAAGTTGAAAATGCAAAAAAGCTGATTGAACTTTTGTTAGTATTTTACTGCCATTCAGACTCCAGTTCAGACTAAGATTTGGAATCAATTTTGTTGGCTTTGAATGCTCTATTACAAAAGCAATACATGGTTCCAAGATGACAAACTCTCCACAGCCCTATGTATGAAAGGCAAAAGCTTCACCTCCTCCCCAACTTAACCTTCCAGCAACTGTTCCAAACTCTATTTCCTTCATTAATAAAACTTTTGGAGATGATTGAAGACCACCACATCTTCCAGAACAATTCTTGGGCAATCCAGCTATCCAATGGGCTGTTGCTCTTTGTAGATTGGGATCAAATTGAAATGGGGTAGCAATTAATTGATTATAAAATCTATTCTCAGTTGGTTATGGAACCATTGACTCATACACAAAAATATTCATGATTGCTATCCTATCTTTCAATCTCTCAGTCCTTTGTTGGCCAACCAAAGAAGAAGGCAAGGAGATATCTCAAGTAATGGAGAATGAAGGCTTTCCTTGTTGCATTGGGTTTGTTGATGGAACCACCATCCCCTTGAGTCAAAAACCCAGGCTAGATGGCAACCACTATTTTGATTGGGAAAAAAGGCAATTGATTCATTTCCTTTCCAAAGCCTTTGATAATAAACGGACCAAATTTTTTTTATTGGTTTGTATAGATACTCTGTGGCACTAAAACTTGTTTTTGATAACAAAAAGAGGTTCATATCCCTCCATGATGGCCTTCTGGGTTCTTTTCATTATTCATATGTTTTCAATTGGATGCGGATTTCCCAAAAACCAGAGAACTACTTTGACAAAGATCAATACCCTCTGACCAATTCATCTGATGCTAGTCGGAAATATGTGGTTCCAGTATACCAGAATGTTTTGTCCAACAATCAAGGAAAACCCAATTCTAACTATCATCTTGCCCAATCACAAGTTTGGATTGAGCATGCCATAGGGGTCCTGAAAGGAATATGAGGCAGCTTTAGGGAAATGAAAAACCAGCTTCAAAACCCCAAAGAAAGGAAGTTCCTCATCAACTGGATTATCACTTGTGTAATCCTTCACAATCTTTTGGCTTACATCAAAGATGAATGGGACAAAATATTTGAAGATGATATTCCTGATCCACCTCAAGTGATCCCTGTCTCATCTTGCCCCTCATCTTCTTCTATGAGAGAATGGATTCCTCCTCTCACCCTTGCTCACTTTGATTAGTAATGTTCAATTTCAAATTAGATTAAAAATCCCTTCACCAAACTTTTGTGGTTTTGGTTGTTCACCCAAGATTCCTAGGCTGAGTCAGGTTTTTTTTTCTCATTTGGTATGGTGGACTTAGGCAAAACAGACTCAAAACTTCCAAACCCCCCACCTCAGTCCATCAAACCACCAGTCAAACCACCCACCCCACCCCACCAAACCACCGGGTGGTCCACTCCTTCCTCCTCCTCACCAACCACCTCCACCTCACCCATCACCTTCACCTCACCCACCACCTCCCCTCCTCCTTTGGTTGGAACCCCTGGTAAGCTTCCCCCCCTCCTTCTTATCCTCCTCCTCATCCTCCCCATCATCCAATGCTCATCCTTTGATTCATCCACCTCCATCCCCCTTCAGGCCCCCCCACCCCCTTTGTTGATGCCCCAGGTAAGCTCCCCCCTCCCTCCTCCTCATTCTGCTTTTCCCTCCCTCTCACCCCCTCTCACTCCCTCCCACTCACTAAACAACACCCCCCCTCTCCCCCCTCCCCAGTCTCCCTCCCATCTTTCTTGGCCCCCCCTTGCTCCTTGCTGGCCCGCCCTTGCCCTCCCTTGCTCCTCCTTGCTGGCCCGCCCTGGCCCCCCTTGGACTTGCGGGCCCTCCCCCTTGCTCCTCCTTTCTGGCCCCCCCTCACCCCCCCTTGGGCTTGCCGCCCCCCTCCTTGCTCCTCCTCCCTGCCACCCCCCTTGCTCCTCCTCACTTCCCCCCCTTGTCTCCCTAGGCTTGCCAGCCCCACCCCACAGCTTGCTCTCATCCGCCGCCCCAAAGCCTAGCCCAATTGGCTTGCACCCTGGTATTTTTTTTTTTTTTTTTTTTTGTGATGACATTAACTTTTCTTATTTTTGTTTTTTTGATAAGCCCGGCCCAATTAGCTCATGACCAAGCCCATTAATTTTTTATTTTTTATTTTTTTTTATTTTTTGTTGATCATGTGACTGAAATGGTTTTTTTTAACCCTTCTTTGACCCCTCTTCCTTCAATGCCACCCCTCCTCCCACCGCACTCACAATTTTATACTCCAAATTGAATCCCTTCTTGATCCTCACCCCAAGTGGATAATTTGCCTGAGGGAACAAGATGCAAGGAGATGAGGTGAAAAACGTAAAGAGTGGTGGCAAGCAGAGGGCTTTGAAGAAAACATGGGATCAAATGAGGACATCAGAAATCTCTTTGGAACTTGCAGAGGGTTCATCCATGAAAATTTTGTATGTTCAGGATGGAAACTACAAACTTTGGATCTGTATCCTGCCATCACTGCCAAAAAGAAAAAGAACTATCAAAACCATCACCCACTGAGTTTGAACATGCCAAGCAGAAACTCAAGCAATTGCATTTCTTCAGCCATGGCAAAGTAATTGTTCTCAATAAATCTGATCACAATGGTCTTTTTGCAATAATTGAATTTGTCCTATTGGAGAAACTTTCTGAAAAATACAAGAAGGACATCAACTTTGTGACAACTTTCCTTCACCAGTAAAAAAAATTTGTCAACACTGTTGGTTGTTAGAATCAACGCTCACTGCACTATCTTATTGCTGTTGACTCTCTCTTTCTAAGAATGTTATCAATGCAGTTATCAAAAAATATGTTCCTATATTTTCAAGAGCACACAACTGCATTAGTGCGTGCTCTTATTTTCTCATTTCTACTTGAATTGTGTACTGAGCGTGTTTCCTTTGTTTTATTTCCTTATATTTTCTTCCTCGCCTTTTCCACTCCAATTGTACTCTGCGGCTACCCAGACTCTATTTTCTACGTGAACCGGTGCAGAAACCCTTACCATCAAGATGTTTAGACTAAACTTGTCGAGCACTCAATCAATCAAAGCGCAAAAAACTTCAATGGTCCTACCACCAACTCCCACTTTGATTTCTCCGTCAACATTTCTCAAGAAACAACCTCAATCTCAACACACCTCAATCAAAGATACTCTGCAGCCAGCTTGTCTAATTGTAAGGATTTTAACATCAACGTCAACTCAACAATCAGCAATTGCTCATCTTTTCCTCCTTTCAGATTGTTCAAGGCGCTTGAGTTCATAATCTTCCCATCACAGCTGGCTTCCCCGGTTAAACCAATTGGCCAATGTAATTGCTTTCCACACTAGTGCCAGTATCACACCAGCTTCTTATTGACATCCTTTTCTTTCTACAGTACAGGAGTTTGTTTCCTCATCATTGTCATCAACTGATAAACTCCATAACTTAGTCAATTATTTCACCCATTGGTTTATCTTTTTTATACTCTCTTTAGTTTATACTCATATCTTAATCATGACTCATCGTGTTCTTTTCTTATATGCAATCAAAACACAGTCTGGTCTTGGTTTCCACCTCAAATCTTCACATGGTTAAAAGCCTTCTGCTTGTAATGGACAATTGACTGGGACCTTCATCTCAAACGCCAGGACCAGGGGGGGACTCAACAAACTACAAATCCTTAGCCATCAAATCTCTAATCAAATCCACTCCCCTTCTAACAGCGGACAACTACAGTATGTGGCAAAAGAAGTTTTAAAAGCTGTTCAAACTATGGGGAATTTTTTCTATCATGGACAATCCTGACCCTTCAAATTTATTAGAGGAGGATACAAACCAGGAATTTGTGGCGCACATCATGGCAAAGTTGGACTTGAATACTTACATCAACATCATTGACAATGTCAACAAGGATGACTCAAAGTTAATCTGGATCTCAACTCAAGAGCATTTCGCTTCATCACAGTCAGCTAATAGGGCAAGAGTCTTTAATGGATTCTTACACCTAACCATGGGCTCCAACATTGATACATTTGTCACTTCCATTAAGGTCTGCCTCAAGAAGTTGACAGAAGTTGGCATAGAGCTACCATCGGACATCATTACCTATCTTGTACTGTTCAAATTCCCGGCTTCGATGCAAAGTATGAAATCTCAAATCATGCACATCACCACAGACATGAAGATTGACGTGGTGCTCAATCATCTTATCCAACACAAGAATGAAATCATAGATCAAGATGATTGGGCCGAACCAGTCAACGTGGCTCTATATTGGGGACCTAGATGTGAAAATGGCAAACACAATCCCAAGGTCACGTCGCATTCGGCCAAATCGTGCTGGTTTGAATTTCCAGAACTCAAACCCCCCAATACGCACAATCAAGGCAAGAAATCTAAACCAACTCAGGGGAAAGAGGTGCATTTCTACTCATTCTTCTGCGGCTTGAACTCCGATGTTGACGTTGCACCAACTTGCTTCATTTTGGACTCAGGATGTTCTGTGCACATGATAACTGATAAGGATCAATTCAATCACCTCACCTTAAGCAACGGAGCTGGAAGAATCCAAACCGGTAAGAAAGATGCGGCCTTCGCTATTGAGGGATCTGGAGAGGTGTCACTTGCTACCAGTGACGCCTTCATCACCTTCTCAGATGCCGTTTGGGGTCCCTGAGTCCACAGTGAATCTAATCTCACTTGGAGCCTTAATGACCAAAGGAGCCTTGCTATGTGTCAATTCTTCAATCAATCCAAGCACTTTCAAGCTTTTCAAAGGCGGTTGTTGTCTCCTCTCAGGTTTGATCATCAACAATTTATTTGTGATTGATATGGTGCAAAAGTCAAACTCATGTCACTTCTCCCAAGCCAAGCTTTCCAAAATACATCTTTCATTGGGAAATGCCAGCATTGCGAGGATGGAGAAGTTTCTGAATCAAACAATTCCTCCCAATCTCAAAAACAAGTTCAAATGCCTGAGTTGTCACAAATCCAAGATCACTGCTCAGCCCTTTAAGCATCAACAGTGCATTGCCAAAAAAGTCTTTGAAAAGATTCATCTGGATCTCATGGGACCCATCTCACCAACTGCCAAGGGAGGGTACAGGTATATTATGAACCTTATCAACTCATTCTCTGGCTATATCTCCTGCTTTCCTCTTAGATCCAAAAGCGACACGGCGGACTTGATCACCTTCATCATTGAAAACCAACATTGGAAAACTAACCGGTATCCCAGAGAGGTATGCTCCGATGGAGGGGGAGAGTTTGTGAACACCAAGCTTCAATCTTTCTACAAAAAACACCACATAAATCAAATAACAAGCAAACCATACCACTCAAAACACAATGGAAAAGTTGAACGCGCTAATCGCACAATCATGGAGTCTACTCAAGCAACCATATCCAACACTGGACTACCCAAATCCATCTGGCACGAAGTCGTGCAAGGATGTTGTTTGATGCTCAATCAGATCCCTAAAGTAAAAGGCAATGACTCTCCTTGGTTTAAGATGCACGGCAAGCTCCTACCTGACGGCTATATCAGACCTATAGGCACCTCGCTCACTTACAAATTGAATCAAACTGAAGTTCGGTCCAAACTTGAAAAAAAGGGAGCGCCTGGTGTCTTGATTGGATTTAATCCCCAACTGTTATTGTACAAGATTGTCAAATCATCTGGCAAGATCATCGACTCTAAACAGGTAATCTTCAACAATCAACAACCAATAAACATCCCTCTCATAGATCTGGAAACCTAACACCCAACACTAACCCTCGGACAATCCACACGAGAGCCCAAGGTCAATCCAGTCAATCAAATGCCACAGGTCATCAAAGAGGAATCCAAGGCGCCGCCCTCAGAATCAGAACCAGAATCGGACAAATCTACAGACGGTGGCTCATCCATCAAAAAAAATCTCCGACCAATGCTTTGAGACCAAAGCCAACTATCCAAACCAGAGAGGTATGGCTTCTTATCTGAAAGACTTCCCAAAACTCTGCAAGAAGCCATGAAGATCCCCGTATGGAAAGATTCAGCTCTTAGCAAGTTCAACTCAATCAAAGATCAAGAGGTATGGGAAGAAGCAGAAGATAATGAAGTCACTAACCCATTGAACACCGTGCCAGTATTCAAAATTAAGCAAAACACCCACCAAGAGCCAGTCACCTACAAGACTCAACTATGTGTTCAGGGTTTCAACCAACACTATGGTCTTGACTACTTGGAAACCTACGCGCCTACGGGTGAGGTGGCCTCCTTGAGAGCTGTTCTCACTTACGCAGCTGACAAAAACCTGCAACTGCTTCAACTTGATGTCAAAGGCGCCTTTCTTCATTCAACTCTTGAAGAACGCGTCTACATCAAAACACCATTTGGCTGTAACAGGAAATCCAAATATCTCCGACTGAAGAAATCCCTCTACGGTCTGAAGCAAGCACCCAGAAACTGGTACCGCATGTTAAGCAATTGGATCAAATCTCAAGGATTTGAAGAGTCCAAAGGGGATCCTTGCTTGTACATCGGCACCAAAAAGACATCAGTGGTATTCTTCCATGTCAACAACCTCATTGTGGCCGGAGATGTAAGTTGCTTCAAGGATGCCTTTCTATCTAAATTTCACAACTCTTCAGGCCACAAACCCAACACCTTGCTTGGCATTAAAGTGGAACGACGTGACGGTCTAATCCAACTGTCACTGCCACTACACATTGAGAAGGGACTGAATGAACTCAGCATGGCAAACTGCCAACCCATATCCACGCCTCGCACTCCAGGACTCCACCTCCATCCAGCTGGCGATGAAGACCATAAAAAGTTTTTGGAACTCAATATCAACTATCGGTCACCTATTGGGGGACTGAACTTCATCGCAGGTCTTGCAAGACTGGAAATCAGGTTTGCCCTCTCCAGTCTGGCCAAATATTGCGATTGACCCGGTCTGAGCGACTGGAATGAAGTTCTACATGTGTGGAAGTATCTTCCAAGAACCAAGGATCTCACTCTGAAACTTGGTCCTTGTTCAATCTCCGATTGACTCATGTGCTTCAGCAATGCCACTTGGGGTGACGACCCGGTCTCAAGAATTTCCCAAAGCGGATTCATCTGTTCATTCAAAGGAAGTCCGCTATACTGGACCAGTAGGCGCCAACAGTGCATCATGCACTCCTCTACCAAATCGGAATGCGTGACTCTGCCAAGTTGTCACTTAGAAGCGCGTTGGTTGAAGACACTAATTGAGGAGATATACAGATCACAATTCAAATGTCCTTTACACCTCATTGACAAAAAAGGGCTAGATGACAAAATAAAGATGTTTGGCTCAAATTTGAAAGTTAAACATATTGACCTCAAAACAAAAATCTTGAGAAACAACTATGAGAATGGGCTTATAGACGTTTGGCTCATTCCTTCCCTCTCTATGACTGCCAACGCCCTCACCAAAGCAGCCAACAAGGTCTCAATAACATGACTTTTAAAAACATTTAGCTCTCTATATCACTGATTCTTGAGTCAAGGGGGGGTGTTAGAATCAATGCTCACTGCACTATCTTATTGCTGTTGACTCTCTCTTTCTAAGAATGTTATCAATGCAGTTATCACAACATATGTTCCTATATTTTCAAGAGCACACAACTGCATTAGTGCGTGCTCTTATTTTCTCATTTCTACTTGAATTGTGTACTGAGCATGTTTCCTTTGTTTTATTTCCTTATATTTTCTCACTCGCCTTTTCCACTCCAATTGTAATCTGCGGCTACCTGGACTCTATTTTCTACGTGAAACGGTGCAGAAACCCTTACCATCAAGATGCGTAGACTAAAATCGTTGAGCACTCAATCAATCAAAGCACGACAAACTTCAATGGTCCTACCACCAACTCCCACTTTGATTTCGCCGTTGAAATTTCTCAAGAAACAACCTCAATCTCAACACACCTCAATCAAAGATACTCTGCAGCCATCTTGTCTAATTGTAAGGATGTTAACATTAACGTCAACTAAACAATAAGCAATTGCTCATCTTTTCCTGCTTTCAGATTGTTCAAGGCGCTCAAGTTCATAATCTTCCTATCACAGCTGGCTTCCCTGGTTAAACCAATTGGCCAATGTAATTGCTTTGCACACTAGGGCCGGTATCACGCCAGCTGCTTATCAACATCCTTTTCTTTCTACAGTACAGGAGTTTGTTTCCTCATCATCTTCATGAACTGATCAACTCCATAACTTAGTCAATTATTACAACTGTTGGTTTTTCTTTTTTATACTCTCTTTAGTTTATACTCATATCTTAATCATGACTCATTGTGTTCTTTTCTTATATGCAATCAAAACACAGTCTGGTCTTGTTTTCCACCTCAAATCTTCACATTGGTTCCTCAAGATCTTGGGGTGGAAAAATGTGGGAAATTGGATGTCAAAAATCAATGGACCCATTTGAGTTTCTTGGAAACTATGTGAAACAATCATCTATTCAATCTTCCCCTCAAGAGTATGCTTTTCTCAATCTTAAGGCAGGCAAAATCTCCTGAATTTTAGGAAAAATGTTTTGCAATTTGGCCAGACTTCCCTTTGAATCAAACAGTGAAATAATGAAGGACAACCGCCTCCCCTCCTTCTCATCACTCCAATTTGGTCCTTGGCCTACTCTCTTTGACTTCTCTCCACATGACACTTTGACATCCAACTATTTTTACAACTCACCTCACATTGAAAAAGGTGACATTTCTGAGTATTCCTTTTTACTTGCAGTTCCAACCAAGAAATCAAATGGATGACTTATTGAAACTACAATGAATATGAAGTATCAGACGGCCAATTTTTTTTTTCCTCACCTTGGCTTTGGAACTGATTTCAAGCAAAAAGGTATAGTGAAAATGGTTTGGGAAGCCAATAAGTACAAGCACTGTACTTTTCCTGCTGTGGAGACTGCCACTCATACAAGAATGGAAATGTCAATTAAAATCAACAAAACAACTTGAAACACTTGCAGGGCCTTGGGGAGTGGCAAAATATACTTCAGGAAAAAAATATAAATAAAAAGAAAAAATATTTTTTATTGGTGGGGTTAAAAATAGTCTTAAGCATTGTTGTAATCAAAAAATGATTTTTGTTTCTGTGTAAGTTTTTCATCAAAGCAAATATATTTACAAGCCCAGAATTTGAGTAATCTGCTTTAATTCATCTACTGTTCTACTGCTACCAATGTATGCCACAGCCATTGAACACTTATCCTTTTTTTCTTTTTTGCCATTTTTTGCCTCTCCATTTCCAGTTGTGCTTGCTGTGAATCCTTCTCCTTGTCCCCTTTTTCAAATTCTAGCTCAGCCTGTTTCAAATTCCACTTGGCATCCCATTTTTGTTGATGATCCAAACTCTTGGCTTTCTGCTTTTGCAAATCAATAGCCAGTTGAAAATCTCACTTATCCTTTTCAAACTGAAGTTTTTCAGATTCAATTTGCAATTTCAGTATTTGTCAGAGGGGAATAGGAATAAGCTTGATTTTGAAAGCAAGGAGAATCCAATGGGCTTACTTGAATCTTGCTTCTCCATGATCTCCTCAAAGCCCAAAAAATTTGAAGTGTTTCCCCTCTTTTGAATGCTATTGGGGTGGATGTTGATGGAATTGGAGGCCATTTGCTTTTCCTTTGCAGAGGAGGTTAGTGTGGGAAAATAATTGATCTCATTTGAAGGGGATGTGGGAGGCCCCATTGGCTTGAGATTTTGGCCATTCAGGAATGGATGAGCCTGTTTTTTTACAATCTAAATCAGTCAGGATTAACCATACAGAAGAGAAAAGAACTTGGTTCCTTACTTGAGCAGATGTTGATGGCAATGGTGATACGGGAATGACATCCTCCTCATTGGCCAAGTTCTCTGGCTCTTCCCCCCCAGGAAGAGAGAAATCAAAAGAAGTAAGTGAGGGGTCCAAGGTTGGGTTTGACTCATCAATCAATGTGGAAGTAGAGGTTATTGGAGCCAATTTGTTTGAATATCCTCCTTGGAATTGGATGGGGGCCACTCAAAGGCAAAGGTTTCATCAAGTTCCTCATTGCTAGGCCAAGCATTCCCAGCCAAGTCCTTGGCATCAACTGAATCAGATTGTTGGGCGTCAAAAGCAGCTAGAGGGGTGATTTTGGCCTTCTTTTCAAAGATTTCATCCATTTGAATATAAAATGGACAAATGGAGTCCAAATTATCAACCATCAAGTTGATTCCCTTGGCTTTTTTGGAGTTGGTGATACCACAGATGGTGGAGAACGACATGGAGTGGGCCTTTTTGTACTTGGCTCAATAATTATTGAATTTCTCCCTCATCTGTTTGGATGACACTTCCAGCCTAACTTTCTTTTATTCTTGAGTTCATTGGCCATCAGGAGATAACCATTGACCTTAGAGGATGGAGGTTGGCCAACGCGTGTTTCATTGTTGGATCCAAAGCAGGCATCATAGTCGGAGGTAATTTTGAGCTAGTTTACCAGGATGATATTATCAGCTCTCTTGAGCTGAATTGAGCCTTTGGAAGCTGATGGGGGAGGATTTTGGATGTTGAGTTCCTAGGGGATGTTTGCTGTGGTCCATTGGGTTTTTTAGTGGACTTGCAGGGGGAGGATTGCTGAGGGGAAATTATGAGAGTGATGAAACAAAGAGGATAGGAAGAGATGAGTGATGAATTGAAAAGAGGGGTAAAGCAATGAAATTTAGGATCTGATGAAAGCAATAAAGCAATGAGTGTGAGGGAGTGATGAGGATAGTGATGCAATGACAGTTAGTTTTAGCTGGATGTGATGAAAGCAATAAATTGAATGAGATTTAGCTGGATGTGATGAAGGCAATAAAGTGATGAGAGTGATGAAGTGATGAGGATAGTGATGAAGAGATGAAGAGCAATGAATCAAATTTTGTTCCAATGAGGTTGGAGGTAGAATTTTTCCAAGGTCAGAGGTGGAAAACCAGCGTTGTATGAAGTGGACAGGTGGTGGAAGCCTTTTTATACTTTACTTGAAAAAACCCACTTATTTCCAGGTAACTCTGACACATCTCATGTGAAATAAATGGGTTTTTCTTATTTTTAATGGCGGGTTCAAAATGGCGGCTTTGGGTTGAAACCCGCCATTAAAAAATGGCGGGTTTGCTTAACTCTGATACAACCTAATGTTGATACACTCCTAGGAATGAAAGTCACATGGAGCAAGGATTCCATCCTCCTATCTCTGCCAAGTCACATCAAAAATTGCCTCAAGGAAATTAACCTGATTGAAGCAAAACTTATGAGAAACCCTTTCACATCTGGCATACACTTACTACCTGCCTCCAACAAGGTGGTTGAAAAATTCAAAGAACTCAATGTAAAACACAAATTTCCCATTGACCAACTCAATTTCATAGCCAACTTAGCCATACCAGACATCAGCTTTGCTTTTTTGAATGTGGCTTTCTTCTCCATAAGACTTCAAATCAATCATTGGAGGGAATTGGTACACGTATGGCAATATATATTAAAGAAAATTGACTTCAAGCTAGTGATTCAAAGCAAGTGAGCCGCACAAAGTCTGGTGATCTATAGTTATGCAACCCAAATACTTTACTTTCTCAATCCAGATTCCTATACCTCTTCAAGGGCAGCCCCATCTATTGGACCATCCAGTGTCAACATTGCATATCTCACTCCTCTAATGAATCAGAATGTAACTCCTTAACAAAGAGTAACCTGGAAGGCAAAAGGCTTCACCTCCTATTATGCAGTTGATGGTAGAAGAAAATTGAACCACCAATGAACCTTGTAGAAAACAAGGGCCTTGAAGATAATTTGAAGAAATTAGGCACCAAATCCCACCCAAAACACATTGGCATCTAGCTGAAAAGTCTACGCAAAAACCTAAAAAAGATCATATTTCAAGTCTTGCTGATTTCCTCTCAAGACATGTTGGTCAACACACTGAATAAGGCAGCTAGTAACACTCCTGTGGATTGCCTGGCTGAGTATGTCAGCTCTTAAACTCTCTTATGTAGAGTTGAGCCAGTGTTTTGATATTCTCACTTATTCCTACTCTTTCCTAATTTATTTTCTTTCTACATTCCTTCTGCTTCATTTTTTTTCCTCTGTTGTTCTTTGTCCTTCTATTTTTCTTTCCCTTTGTTTTATTTTTTTAACCCATGCAACATCCCTGAATCAATTTGGGAATCCCGCGCAATACTTATTTTTGGCTCACTCCTCATTGATGTGGCTTGACTCTCATCAAGAATCCCATTTGGTCTCCTTCTCATCTTCCACAATTGATTCTTTCAACTCTCGCTCCTCAGTCTCAAAAACCTCAAGATTCTCAAGGCTCAATCACTGCTACCCTTAAATTACTGTAGGCTCCATAACTTCCTTCAACTCTACCTCAATACTAGCTCACTTCCAGTCTTGATCAAATTTCTCAGATCAATTCTTGTACCAGTTGTATCAGTCACAAGAACGCAAGGGTGTCCTGAGTCAGAGTACCTTTTTTATCTGTCAAGCTCTACCTAGCCTGCTTATAGGTTTTAGACCAGCCTGTAGAACTCATCTTCATTTTTGTCACTCTTTTTTGGCTTGTTTTCATTTTCTTATCTTAATTCTGTATTGTTGCTCATCTGTTTTGACTTGTAAAATCTATAGGCTGGTCTAGGTTTTTCAACTCACCTTAAATTTCACAAAATTCTCAGTCCCCCATATTTTAAATATTAAAATAAAACATGGTCCAAAAATCACAACACTACTATAGTGAATTTTTGGCCATTTTAATATTTGACATACATTTTCATATATAGGTTTCACACCTAAAATGCAGTCAAAACTGAGATTTTGTGTATATTTTAGGATTTACACACCAAAATGTTCTTTTTCAAAGTTCCTGCAGCAGTCCCACATCCGCATGCATTAGGTCCTCCCCTGTACTCAGCAGATCTGACACCCCTGCACGTCAGACCTGCTAAACAACCAAAAGACAAGAGGTAACACCAGTAACAGCTACAACCCCCTAGGATCATTCATGCATATTTAAACACATGAAACATGCATTATAGATGACCCAAAAATTTCATTTTTAAAATAAAAATAAAAAAAAATCAAATTATAAAGCACAGTAATTTAGATGACCAAGCAAAAGGATCTCCACAATATTAACAGATCCTGAACTTCAAAGATAACAAAACATATCAAAGAGTTGGTCTAAAAAATATGAAAAATCATCAAAATGATAACCAGGTGGCTTACAATCAATAAAACCCCACTACTGATCACTTTGATTCAATAATAATATTTAAAATGTAAGATACGTGCAGGACCACCAGAATGATAAATTATCTCATTAAAAGATCCTGAAGCTAAAATCATAATACACTGATACCACAGATCAAAGATCAGCTGAGTGACAGTACCGAGAGGACGTCAAAAACTGGCCCTGGCTGGCTTTTTAGCCTTAGCACATGATCCCTACCCTCTCTACGTGCCTTGAGGAGGCTCCCTTTGAACCCAAAAAGGTATTTATACAGACTTTTCTTGGCTGTTTGAAACCAAGAATTCATCAGTTATTATCCAGACCCTCTGCCCTCTGTGATCAGGTGCTTCTGAGAAATGATCCGGTGATATATGGCCCTATTTTGATTTATTATTATAAAATTCCAAACCATTACTGTTCTATTGAAGAAAAATCATCAACAACCTCACCTTTGATCTCAAACCCTTCAACCATGAACTATTGCAGGTACCCTTTAAGTAATTCCTCAAAGAAGTAAGTTATTTCCTTCCTGATTTGGCTTGTTTGCTTTCTTTCTGAGCCATTTTTACCATTATTTGGATAATACTTCCTTCTTGAGTAATTTAAAAGGTCCCCATTTGCCAGGGTGCATGGTCCGAATTTGATCCCCTGAAGAAAGTTTTGCTATAAAGATCCCCATTATTTTCTAAGACTTTGGCCCCTCTTATTAAAATATTGAAAATCATTTAACCAGAACATTTTAAAACTGCACAAGATCCTTCTATATTCATAATATTGGAGCTTTAAAAATGTTTATTTTGGGTAATATTATTATTCCATTACTTAATCACTTAATGTAGCTAAAGGACTGCAAGGTTCCTGGTATCAAAAAGCTGGCATATGCATCTTTATCCATTACCATGAAAAAAATCCAACCACTTCTCCATCCTGATCCTCATCCACAGCTATCTAGATCTCCCAGCCTCTTCATTCGCAGTAATGCTGGCTCTCAATGTCAGCTCAGATCATTGGCCTTGCTCACCACAACCACCTAATTTTTATCCCCTCAATCCCCTCAGCCTCATCACCTGCTCTGTAATCCCCCCAGTTTAGATTTCTTTCCCTTTGAATTCAACAATGACTTCTTGATCTTTCAAGGTCAAACCCTGCTCAATCAGGCTATCTTTGCCAATTATACCATTTTTTCCATCCAATCCCTCTAAAAACAATCTCAACTCAATAATAACTCTCATCTGCCCCTACCCACCTCAGTCCTCATAATTTCTCATTCCATGGGTAGTATTTTTACTTGAAAATAACTCAAAACCCCTAACTACCTCAATTGTAGTATCAAAACCATCATCTTGTTCAACAGCATCCCAGGTTCAAGGAGCCAAAAATTATGATGGCTACACATGGGGGGGTGCATGGATTGAGAGGATAAAACTTGAATAAATGGGGGAACTTTTGGGATTGCACAAATTTATTTGAATGATAAACTTGATATTTCAAAGGTAGTACAATGGCCTGATAAAAATGATAACTGAATAATATAGTGGTAATGATTGTATTGGAATTCAAAGCCTAATGGCAGGATTTAGTTCATCTAAGTTTAATTATAATGAAAATTAATGATTTTAAAAGATTATTACAAACCAGAACAAAAAATGAGAACCAGAGACAACAGGATATACATATATTTGAACTTGTCCCTTCTGATTTTGTTCAAGTGCACAATTGTCATACCTTCAGTTACTATAAAATCTTTGTCTATTCTTGAAAAACCTTCCTCACCTCTTGGGCTTGGTTCTTTGGTTCTGATAATCTCTCTCTCTCTTGCTAGTCTTGTTCTTTCATAACTGGTCTGGTCTGATAATTCTCTAGATTCAGTATGCTTTTCATCCTTGCCTGGTCTTTGTTTATGGATGTCCCACCTGGGTGGTGCTTTCACTGTCTTAGCTCTGATATTTGCCAAGTTCTAAAAAAGAAAATCCTAAGCCCTGGGCCTGGTGAGGGACAGATGGTTGGAGGAAGAAACCTTCATCAGACTTGATGGTCTGTCACAAACCTGGCTCAATTGTCACTGGTTGAGAAGGGGAGATGAGGTGGGTAGAGAGGCAATTGATTTATTGATTGGATTTTTTTTCAAAAAATATAAATAATAACCATAATATAAATATTAAAATAAGAACAGATGCTGAAAAAAATAGAATGAAGAAGAAAAAACTAAATTTTATCAATTTGAATCTGGCATCTAAATGGTTTCAAAATTAGATCAATTTATAACTTTAAATGCATTTCACAACATTTTCTTATCTTCAAGTATCTCACCTGACTATTATTATTTTGATTTATTTTCATTCTCTCTTTGAAGCATCCCAAGGTTGAGGTGTCTTACCTCTTTTAATTTATTTTTATTTGATTTTCAAGGAGTTTTAGGGCATCTATTTTCCCTTTGCTGATGATAAATCTTTCTCAACATCACAGAAATCTTTTTAAGGTGAGTGAGAGGTCCCTTTGGCTTGAAATTGGGTGATGATAAATTCACAACTCAAATGAGTCCTGTAAACCACTCAGATGAGTTTTTTGGCATTCCAAAAGACTAAATTTGAGTCTTTTAGCCTCCAAACAACTCAAGTGTAGTTGTGCAGCCCCCACACAACCGCCCGGTTTGTGTGGCACAACACCCAACTACATTTGAGTTGTGTGGGGCTGTACACAACTCAAATCTAGTTGTGTTTTTTGCCACACAACTACAAGTTTTGTGATCCAAAAAAAATAAAAAAAACTAAAAAACTAAAATAAACTAAATAAAAATACAAAAAAAAAAAAAAAAAAAAAACAGAAATCAACCAAAATATCAAAAAATGTTGATTTTTTGGTTGTAAAAAAATAAAAATAAAAATGAAGACAACAAAGACACCAAAAATTAAATAAACAATGAAAGAGTCTATGGAGCAGCCCTACAGTATAAGTGCCAAAAAATACAAGTTAAACTTGACTAGCCCTAAAGTAAAAGTTCCAAAAAATACCAGTTCAACTTGACAAGCCCTAAAGTAAAAACACCAAAAAAAAGACAAGTAACTTGACCAGCCCTAAAGTAAAAAACACCAAAAAAAAGACCAGTAACTTGACAAGCCCTAAATTAAAAACACAAAAAAAACAAATTTAACTTGTGTTAAGCTTATCTCATCACAAGAAGTAAAAATACGCATTATGATGGGATCAGCTCAACACAAGTTGAACTGACTTAACAATAAAATCTCATTCAAAACCCTCATCATAATGATGTTAACTCAAAAAAATCAACATAATGATGTTCAAAATGTGATGACCCTTTATATTAATAGAAGTACAATTTAGCTGCATCAGAATTACGAGTCATATGGAAACCCAATGATGAAATGATCTCCAAAATTGTAGTCTATAATCTAGAATACACATGCAATTGATTTTTGAGATGATCAAACCAACCAGAAGCTTTCTTTGAAATGAAAGAAGAGGGCTTTGGTACAATTGGCGGGATTGGAATCATTTCTCCCTCAAGTAATAATAGAACGCAGTGGTTATTGTTGACAAAGGAAATATAAATAGGCTCTGATTGATCTGTAATGCTTTTTTTCATTGAAGTATAAGTACAAAATGACTCCAATGAAATGAAACATATAGTTCTGGCATAATTTTCTGCTATTATTTGACCCATGCATAACTTATTCAGCCATTTTGAAGAGGGAATCTTTTCATTGATGTCTTCAACATCAAGTCTTTGTTTAATCTTTTCTACATCTTTTGCAACATCAAGCATCTTAATGTAGAATGCTTTATGTCTCTCCAATGTTTTAATCATTTCCTTTCTCACTTGAAACCAACTGTCTTCATCATACACAAGAAATTCAGCAATGACTCTAATTAATCACATCAATACTCACCAAAGATGATATTCTGGTTAACCCTTCCTGCACATCTTCTTTCTCTGAAGAGGATTTGGATTCAAATGAATTGAAGCTAATACACTGTCAGTCCCTTTCTCTGAACTATGAAATTCAGATTCTGATCCTTCAAACTTTGACTAAAAATTAACATCATATCATCATCAATTCATTAAACCCAAAAAATGAACGTGTCACAAAAAAAAAGACTTACAATCTTTTTTCTTTTCTTATTTGGTTCCCCTCTAATTCTCTTTCCCTGCTTAAGCTCCTTTTTAAAATGTTTGAATCAAGAAGGATCTCTTGGGTTATCTTTCAATTTTGGCCAGCCTCTGCTTGATTGCAAGACTTTAGGTTCAAGTCTTGGCCTTGATTCAAAATTTGCGGTCTCCTGAATCAAGTGCTTCAACAGCCCGTAATAATATTGTTTGGTATATACCAAGATCATTTCATTGAGCTTCTCATGTAACTGAGAATTTTTGAGCATTTCATTGACATCAAACTTTCAAAATTCAAAAGGATCAAATATTAGTAAAGTAGGAATCATCATTTAAAAAGCATTTATCAAAAATAATTAATCACAAAGTGATTCAATCAATCCAACAATCCAACTTAAACCAGCTTACAGACTTACAACTGCAAGGGTCATAATTCAACCTCCACTGAGGATGAACATCCTCAGGTACAAGGGATCCTTAGAATGCTAGTAGGTCACCCATCTGGTGTGAACAGGGCAAATACATAGTCTTGGAGTATGACTTGGTGCACACTTCCCCATCATGGTTCTGCTTTAACCTGTCTAATTCTTCCGCAACAAGTTTAACTCCTCTAAAGACCACTTGTATCCCAATGGTAACAGTTTGGTGGGAAGAACTCTTCCTATCATAATTAGAGAGTTTTAAAGGGCAGCCTGAACTAATTTAATTTGATTAGAAACTGTTCTCTCTAGGTTTCTCCAAAAATTCAACATGTTTCCCAATGAATTTTCAAGGAATAATTTGAGAGTAGCATGGGCCCCTTCAACCCAAGAAATGTTTTTATTTAAAAAGTCAGGTTTTTTGCAAGTCCAAGCCATTACAACGGTCTCTTTGATATGGATGATGTTATGATCCATATACTCAAGCACATCCTCACAGTCTGCTAAGAAACAATTCATAGAAGTCATAATGTAACCAACCCAAAACTAGGAAGATTAACAGTAGAGGAAGTGATTTTGCACTTACTCAAAGTTCTGCATCATTGACCTCTGCCTCCTCCTAGGTTTTTGAGGTCCCATACTTAGCCCACAGAGACATAAAGCTTTGCCATTCTTCAGCATCATTATTCAAGCACACTTTAAATTTTGCTTGTATGTTTTTAGAAAAGTGCCACTGACAACACTGTCTTCTTGACCCAGGGAAACTTTTTACTATAGCACAAATCAGAGCTTCTTCTTGGTCCTTCACAAAGACTTTGGGAAGTCTCTCAGGATCATAATCCAGCTACTTTAGTGCATTTACAGACCAACTGTAGAGCTCAAGTGTTGCTCTTGTCATAAGAATAGAGATTTTTTGAAAGTTTTTTTTGTTGGCTGTGATTCCTATGACATGCAATGGGGGATGTTGTACTTATTTATTTAATAATTAAAATCCAAAATGAAAATATGATGGCATTGTTTGCAATGATTTAATGAATTGGGTTGCCCCAAGAATAGGGCCTCCAAGTGACCCTCTCCACTGAATTTTACTTGATAAACCCAACCTGAATTACCATGTTTTTCAAAGAGGACCTCCATAATACTTCTTCCGTTTAGTTCTGCAAGTGCTACCTTACACTTATTGTTAGTTTTTTGGTCATCAACTTATTCCCCACCATCAATCTTGCTCAATTTTCTTTTCAGTTGAATAGTATTGGGCCCATCATTCATTCCTTCTTTTAAATTCACTAAGGCCACCCAGAGATTCTCCTCAGGTGAGGATGCACCAAGGGGTGGGGATATGGTAGATGGTCATGTTGATCATTTCTTTAGGAGATTTGCCAAAAGGATTCTGCCTTTGTGCAACTTGCATGGATTAAAAACTTGCACCCAACCTTCCTTGTGTGAGTTTGCCTTGACCGTTTGGTGATTAATTTCCCAGAGTAGGAACCATGTCTATCACAGGCTAAATCCACATATTTATCATGCTTTGAGTTAAATTGTTAAAGCGTAAACATGCTTCCTTGCCCATGTTTGACAATATTTTTGTGCCTCTTTCCTAGAAGGAAAAGGTCTCATTGGAGGTGGTTCAAGTGGATCTGGCACCAATGAAATGGTTATATTGATGGTATGCGCTCCATCATTTTCAATCAAAATTAAATAAAGCAAGGACCAGAGTAACATAAACTGTTACCCACCACCAGACGTCATGTCAATTAGTGAAACATTTTGTTCCTCAATTATCACCCTAGATGAGGATGTAATGGGGGCTTCCAATGATTAATTACCCGAATCCTTCTTTTCAAAAGCTTTATTAATGGAACTATCAATGTAGTCCTTCAACACAGCCATGTCACAAAAAGGAGGGCTTGCCACTGTTCCCATAATGCAAAAAAATGCAATGATACTTCAGTATTCAATCCAACTTTCCATTTAACAAGTACAAGCTTTTCTCACTGTTGAGTTGAGAAAGATCAATTTTAGTTGGATGTTTTTTTGCAGTTTCAATTTTTTTTCAATGAGTTGTGTCAGCTTGCTCCTATTGCAGAGCAAGCTGCAAAAGTAACAAAAAAAACAGAAAAATAGTAATAATAAAATTAACCTAAGAAGGAGTAGGAAAACTATAAATATTATTACAGAAATGGATTCTGCACCCAAAATTAGGTAGGGTCACTCACCAACCCCACCCTTGAAATCAAACTCCTTATATTTTTAAATAATTAAGGAAAGAAAGACCAAAATACTACGGCTCCACTATTGAGCTTTTGGTCAATTGAATATTCCACACATACTGTCACGTATAGGTTTCACACCTAAAATTCAGTCTGAATTGAGGTGTTGTGTATATTTTAGGAGTTACAGGCGGAAATGTGTTTTGTCACAATTCCCGCATGCAGCTGCTGCAGCCAATGCACCCGCGCGCAGCTGAGATACAGTCCTGTCACTCCGTCAAGGTTGTGTACGCAGACCCAGGCCTCTGACAAGTACGCAGCCGCGGGACTACGGGTTGACAGAGTGACAGGCGACCTGAGAAGTTTAGGTACCGCGTAAACATGCTACAACCCACACGGGAACATTCTACATATGTAATAAATGTTCCCGTGGATATTAGATAGTCTAAAAGTACGTAATATTATATAAAAAAACTTAAATAAACCTTATATGTATTTTTTATTAAATATAATTCAAAGTACCAAGAATGTCGAAAATAAGACAATGACAACTTCCAAAAATATATTAAAATAGTTTAATATAATTTTATGAAAATTTCTAGACATCAATATCTTTGTGAAATACTAAGAAAACTAATGATGTAGAAATATTACATGAATTCCCATGACTTATATCTTGAAGTAATTATTTTAGGAAATCAACTGGAACTCAAAAATCAGGAGTAAAATCAATATCATGACTTTACTCCAGTTATTTAATACATAATGAGAACTCGCCTGACATCAGGATGTCCGTAGAAATCTCTATTAAAATAATTATTGACTTACTGGGAACATTTACTAAGGATAATTAGTTAAATAATACATAAATAGGACAGATTAGTGTTATTCAGATGTCCTAATATCAATTATAAAGTTGAATAATTCCCATACCCTGAGGAATTAGATGCTACCCGTGCTATAGCACCAAGAAAACGTGACAGGCTACCACTGGTTATCCTGCTAGCCTTAGTGTCCTTCCCTTTGAGCCCCTGTACCCCTCAGAAGGATAGTATTGGGACTGCAAAAGCTATAAATATAGAGCTCTTTTGAGGATATTGATGGGCAGAGACCCTGTTATATTTATATCCAGACACCGTGCCAAGGTAATCAAGTACTTATAAGAGATAAGTAAGTGATTTATGGCTTAGTCTGATCAATGATAGCTATCCTCAACCTCTTTATATCAATTAAGACTGCTGAACAACCTTATAACCCCAGTATACAGCTTTAAACCATCATTGCATGTCCCAAACAGATACCCAAAGGATCTAATAATATACCAGTGAGTTTTATTATCCTTTCTCTGTTTTGGAAGCTTGGTTACAAGGCCCTTCCACTCCACCCTGTATTTTATATACATATTATCTTTGGGTAAAATATCCTTTAAACTAAAGAGCCCAAAGTAACCAGGAATACGTGCTTTCATACTGAAATCCCTGAAGAGAGGTGTTAAAGATCCCTAATTTAACTGTGGCCCCTCTATAAAAATATTTAATAATCAATTTATTCCTATTGATTTATAACAATAAATCATAACCAAACCAATTAACCTTGCAATAAGCTCAATCCAAATATTTTACAGATTTTTGCTGCATTTATTAAATAATATATTTATTATTTATTCTATCACCTCTGGTAGCTAAAGAACAGCAAGGGTCTTGGCATCCAGGAGGCTGACAAGTTGGTTTGCAGGTTCACTTTATTTCTCTTTAGATTCACTTTATATTCACCTTGGGATTGCTAGGTGTGGTCCAACAGTCCCAAATAGTATTTTTTTGATCCCAAATTTGGGTTGATGGAACCCAAATGTGGTCCAGGGGGTTCCAAAAATTCTAGCACAAACCCCAGGGGGTTTTATACCCCCAAACACACGTCAAAATGGTCGTTCACGGGGTTAAAAAATCCAACAATGCCATTCAAGGGGGTTATAAAACCCCCCGGGGTTGCACATGTTTGAAAAAAAATTTTGGAACCATGTAGACGCGTGTAGGGGCCCCCAAACCCGCTTTGGAAGCGTCCATCTGGCCTTGTAGAGCCTTAGACTACTCCCACACAACTGGGAGTTGTGAATTGATCATCACCCCTGAAAATTTATATTTTTCAAAAAAGGCTGGGAATTTTCAAAAGGAGTCAGCACCTTTTCTTCAAAAAAGGAATGGATGGGAAATCCCATATTGAATAAAGTGTATTTCAGAATACCAGATTCCAGGACACTTGAAATAATTTAGCTAGTAGAGGTGATGGAGTAAGAATAAATAAATTACTCAAAAGGAAGCAAAAGTGATCTGTAATTTTATGGAAAAGGCAATTGTAAGGAGGTGGTTCATTATTGCAGAAGTTGTTATTAATAAATAAATTGATTTTTAATTAAATAAAATGTGGATATTTTACACTTCTCTTCAGGGGATGAAACTTATAATTCATGCACCTGGGACTTTCGGACCTTTGTATAAAGGGATTATCTTTCAGAAAACATGTGGTAGGGCTTTGGTTGCATAGAAAAAAAAGCCAAGGCAGAGAGTAATAACTTACTTGGTGAGTTTTTAATACCAGGGTAACTGTAATGACTTAAACAAATGGTTATTTCTGATCCTATTATGATCCGTTGATTGCTTAACACGGTGAAAAAGTTGAGTTTGTAAGGGTGGAATGTTCAATAAAAAGTTCAGACTAAAGCAATTAATCACTTACTTATCCTTTATAAGTATTTGATTCATGTATGGAATGTTATCTAAATGTATGATCATGAGTATCCAGGGGAAATAAAGCCTAAAGGAGGCCTCTATTTATCATTTTAATATTATCAAGATTCCCCCTCAGGGTCACTAGGGCAGATGAAGGGGAAGAAACTGTGTACTTGGGCCAGAAGGGCAGTCAGTCATGACCCACAGGCTTATTTTGGTGTTTTATGACAGATGGCCTTGTCACATATCAAGAAATATATCATTTGTGGAATTCTTTGTGTGATAATGGCAGGGGAAATGTGTCTTTGCTGTGTTTATATATCCTGCTAGTGGATGTATTTGTATTTTTGTAAGTTTTTTTTAATGATTTGAATCTAATTTTTTGAACGTTTTTATGATATTTAGCCTGTACAGGTGTCAGTTTTTCAGGCTTGAAAATTCCATGAAAGTGGATTTTTGGCAATTTTGGTCATTTTGTTCAAATATGTCAAATGTTTTTGAGAGGGTTTCCCATGTGTCTTTCCTGTGATTTTTGGCTCATCCCAATGGGTGTTTGACATTTCTGATTGATCAACATGAATATTACATATCCATGCCATTCCCATGCCTGTTGTGACCCTTGTGTCATGGCTTTTTGTGATGATTGTGGCCCTGAAAGCTTGGTACACAGCTTTCAGCATGTATACTGGCTTTGACCTTGCTTTGAAGCAGCTGTGTGTGGGAATTTGAGAGACAGGGGATGGTTGCATGGGTCAGGGCTGTATTATTGCACACAGCTGTGTGCAGGACTTTGGATTGAACACATTATTCTTGATTTCATCCTTCTGGATGGCAAGACACTTGCTATCCTTTAGCTACCAGAGGTGGAGGAATAAGAAATAGATATATTATTCAATAAATGTAGCAGAAATCTGTAAAATATTTGGATAAAGCTATTGCAAGGTTTATTGGTTTGGGTAATATTGAATATTCTTAATCAATATTAATAAATTGATTATCAAATAAATTAAAAGAGGGGCCAAAATTATATTGGGGATCTTTAACACCTCTCTTCAGGTAATTGACTTTGAAAAAATGTAGACCTGGTTACTTTGGAACCTTTAATTTATATTCTTAAAGGAGTTATTGAGCAAAGATAATATATATATAAAATATATGATGGAGTGGCAGGGCCTTGTAAACAAGCTGACACAACAGAAAAAGGATAATAAAACTCACTTGTATGTTATTGGATATTTTAGGTTCCTGTTTGGGATATTTACTGATGGGTTAAACCTGTTACTGGGGTTAAAAGGTTGTTCAGCAGTTTAAATTGATATAAAGAGTTTTGGGATGGATAATATTAATCAGAATAAAGCCATAAATCACTTTCTTATCTCTTATAAGTATTTGCTTACCTTGGAACAGTGTATGGATGTAAATATAACTGGGTCTGGGGTATCAATAATCTCAAAAGAGCTCTATATTTATAGCTTTTTGGGTCCCAATTCTGCCCTTCTGAGGGATACAGGGGCTCAAAGGAAAGGGTTCTAATGCTAGAAGGGTAGCCAGTGGTAGCCTGTCATGTGTTCTTGGTTCTGTAACAGGGGTAACATCTAATTCCACAGGGTATGGGAATTATTCTACTTTTTTTATTGGTATTTTGACAGGTGAATAACACTAATCTATCCACCTGATCATCATTTCATTGATTACCCTTAGCAAATGCTCCCAGGATGTTAATATGTCTTCTTATTTGAAATTCTTATGGGAAATCTGATGTCAGATGAGTTCTCATTATGTATTATCTGAAGGGAGTAAAATCATAATACTGATTTTGATCCTTATTTTTGAAATTCTGTTAATTTACTTGAAATGATTAATTAAAAATATGTGCTATGGGATTATATGTAATATTTTAACATAATCAGTTTCCTCAGTATGTCACTAAAATACTGATGTCTTGAAGTTCTGAAAATCATATTTTCAAAGTATTTTAAGATATTTTTCAAACTTTAGTTATCTTATTTTCGACATTTTAGGTATTTTTTATTATATTTTATAAAAAATATGTAGAAAGTTTATTTAATTATTTTTATATAGTTTTATGTATTTGTAGACTATCTACTATTCACAGGGACATTTATGACATATGTAGTATGTCCCTGTCTTGGTTGTAGCACATTTATGTGGTACCTTGGTTTCTCAAGCTGTCTGTCACTCTGTCAGTTTGTAGTCCCGCAGCTGCATACCTGTCAGATGCCCAGGGCTGTGTACCTGGCTTGTCAGGGTAAGCGGACAGGGTGGCAGTGCGGATGTATTGGTTGCTGCGTCTGCATGCGGGAATTGTGACAAATCAGATCTCCGCCCGTAACTCCTTGAAATCACAGAATTCCTGGATTCTGACACAAAATTCATTGTGAAACCTATACGTGGGTTTGCATGTGAATTATTGAAATGGCCAAAATCCCAAGGCCATGCCTCTTTATAAATTTTCATAAATTATTTAAAAATATAATCAGTTGGAATTCAAGGTAGGTGTCAGTGAGTGACCCTACCTTAAATTTTATGTAGAATCATAATTTGAAATGATAATTTTAATATTAGGGCATATCAAATTTAAGCAAACCCACAATTTTCAATGGTGGGTTTCAACCCAAATCTGCCATTTTTTAATGGCGGGTTTCAACCCAAATCTGCCATTTTTTAATGGCGGGTTTCAACCCAAATCTGCCATTTCAAACCCGCCATTAAAAATCAAAAACCCCACTTATTTCACATCAGACCTGTCAAAGTTAACATGAAATAAGTGGGTTTTTAAAAATAAAGTATATAAAGGTTTTCAAAAGCTTAACCATGCGTCATTCCACATCATCACCCCTGGTTTCATCCTCCAACCTCATTTGAAAACTTCATCACTCTCATTGCTTCATTGCTATCCTCATCACTTCATCACTCTCACCTTGCTTCATCACTCTCACCACTTTATTGCTTTCATCACATCCATCCTCTCATTGCTTCATTTCTTCATTGCTTCATTTCTTCATCACTTCATTTCTTCATCACTTCATTGCTTCATTGCTTCATTGCTTCATTGCTTCATTGCTTCATTGCTTCATTGCTTCATCCCTCCCTTTCATCAAATCTCATTGCTTCATTGCTTCATCACTTCATTGCTTCATTGCTTCATCCCTACTTTCATCACATTGCTTCATTACATTGCTTCATCACTTTATTGCTTCATCCCTTCATCCCTCTTACTCTTTTTCAATGGACCCTCAGCAAACCTCCCCGCAAAAGTCCACTCAACAAAAGCAAACATTCCCCAGGAGTTCAACATCCAAAAACCCCCCCCCCCCATCAGCTTGCAAAGGCTCAATTCAGCTCAAGTGAGCTGATCACATCATCCTGGTAAACTGGCTCCAAATTCCCTCCAACTATGACACTTGCTTTGGATCCAACCAAAAATGAAACACAAGTTTGCCAACCTCCATCCTCTAATTTTAATGGTTATCTACTGATGGCCAATGAACTAAAGAATAAAACCAATGTAGGCTGGCTCTTTCATCCAACAAAATGAGGAAGTGATTTGTGAACTATCAATCCAAACATTGCCCCTTTAGCAAATTCTGAAAAGCCCCATTCTGTCCCAGTCTCTGTATGTTTCCAAAATAATCTCCTCCCATCCACCTACTACATTTGGGGTGGGGATCAAGAAGGGATTCAATTCATCGCATAACATTTTGAGGGTTTCCAGCCCTATTTTTTCCACATCTGTGTATGTTTATCAAATCATCTCCTCCCATATTGTTCCCTCCCAACCATATACTTTGATTGGGGTGAGGACCAAGAAGGGATTCAATTCATTGTAGAAAATTTTGAGGGTTGCAAGCCCTATTCTTTTGAGGTCTCAATGTTTGTCAAATCATCTCCCCCCATCTTGTTTCCTCCCGACTGTATGATTTGATTGGGGTGAAGATCATGAAGGGATCCAATTCATTGTATAAAATTTTGAGGGTTGAAACCTCTATTCTATCCATGTCTCTTTATGCTTTTCAAATCATCTACTCCCATCTTGTTCCCTCCCATGAACCTGCTGCGCTTGGGTGAGGATCAATAAGGGCATCAATTTTTTGTATAAAATTTTGAGGGCAGTGGCAGAGTTATAAGCCAAAATTTGTTTGCACACTATGGGAGTTGAACCTATGACCTCAACCTTGGTGATTGATTCTTTAACCGCAAAGCTAAGTGTGCCATTGCCAGATGAGCCAATGTGACTGTCCAAACTCTCAGCCTCATCATATAATACCACACTACCAAAGTTCACTACACACCACACCACACACTCACCACACCACAAACCACTCATCATCCATCACCACTCCTCAATAAAAAAAACTCAACAACCCAAAACTTCAAAATAAATCCTTCTCAATTAAAATCTCCCATCAGAAATTCAATGGCCCATCACTTGGTCAAAGGGGGGGGGGGGCGGTCAATTGGCCCCCTGATTGATCAAAGGGGGGGGCGTTTGATTGGCCCATCAATTGGTCAAAGGGGGGGGGCGGTCAATCAGCCCCCTGATTGATCAAAGGGGGGTTGGTTCAATTGACCCATAAATTGGTCAAAGGGGGGAGGAGGTTGATTGGTCAAAGGGGGGGTGGTCAATTGGTAAAAGGGGGGGGGGGCGGTCAATTGGTCAAAGGGGGGGGCGGTCAACTGGCCCCCTGATTGATCACAGGGGGGGCCGGTCAATTGGCCCATTGATTTGTCAAAGGGGGGGGACGGTCAATTGGCCCCCTGATAAATCAAAGGGGGGGGTTGTCAATTGACCCATTGATTGGTCAAAGGGGGGGGCGGTCAATTGGCCCATCAATTGGTCAAAGGTGGGGGGGCGGTCAATTGGCCCATTGATTGGTCAAAGGGGGGGGGCCGGTCAATTGGCCCATTGATTGCTCAAAGGGGGGGGTGGTTGATTGGCCCATCAATTGGTCAAAGGGGGGGGGGCGGTCAATTGGCCCATTGATTGGTCAAAGGGGGGGGGCTGATCAATTGGCCCATTGGTTTTTCAAAGGGGGGGGGGCGGTCAATTTGCCTGTTGGTTGGTCAAAGGGGGGGGAAGGAAGCAAGGGCAGAGTGGTTAGCAAAAGTGCAACAAGGGGGGGAGGTGGATTGAGAGGGAGGGGGGAGGGAATAATGGGGTGGGCTGGAAACAAAGATGGGAGAGGAAAGGGGGGGTGTTAGCAAGTAAATCAAAAAGGAAGTTGAGATAAGGAGACTGACCTGGAGATGGAGACAGTGATGTTTGGTTGGTGGGCCTTGTAAGCCTGTTGTTGGTGGTTAGTGAATGAGTCCAATGAATGGTGAGGAGGAGGAGGGTGAGTTGTGGAGTACAATGACTGGGAGAAGAGGAGGAGGAGCATGGTGTGGGGGTGACTGGGGTCCACTTGTGGGTGACTGAAAAGATCAATTTTCTGGCTTGGTAGAAGATCTCCAAGGCTTGAGGGTGAGAAGGATGTGGAGGTGTGGATGGGTTTTTTGCATGTGATGGGATGTGTGTAATTTAATCAAGATGTGATGTGTGCAATGCAATGGAGATGTGATGTGTGCGATGCAATGGAGATGGGATTGGTATGGATTTGTTGAGGTGGAGGTGTGGATGGGTGTGGATGGGTGTTTTGCATGTGGTGTATGGTGGATGGATGATAATGGTGGGTTTGATGTTGGAAACCTGCCATTTTCATGGAAACTGCAATTTTGAAATACACCAGTTAGGGGTTATGTGTATTTCACAAACCCGCCATTTTTAATGGCGGGTTTGGTAAAAAAAAATGGCGGGTTTCTAATGGCGGTTTTTATAACTTTGATACACCCTATTATTTCTCCTTTACTATGTTATTTATTTATTTATTTTATTTTGTTAATTTTTCAGCTTTCTCTGAAATAGTAGCAAGCTAACACTCAAGAACCCCTAAACCAAGCACAAAACTCCATTTCTGAATAAATTTTATTCAGGTAACATATGTGTGATTTTTGTTGGAATTCTAGTCTTGTATTGTGTGTTGCCCAATTCTTGAGTGCAATCATCTTTCAAGATTTATATTCTTTTTTTATGCTCTAAGAGTTATGTCTTGTATAATCTCTATAATAAGTTTTTTAGTCTTATTTCCAGTTTCATCTTTATCATAACCCACAGTGGCTATTGCCCTAATTATGATTGTCTGGTGAATTCTTCATGTTGGTCTGGCAGTATGAAATCTAGTGCTTTGTTTATATTTTATCTATTGTGGCCCAAATTCCTAATATTTATTTATCTTGTGACATCTTCTGTTTTGCCCTTATGCTTATCAAACTTATCCTATTAATTAATCTTTTCAAACACAAGTCAGCCTTAATGTACTTAGTCTATTTAAGCTGCTTGTTTCCAAGTCAATGAAATCCTCATCTGTTCTGACTCACTATGAACCAGAGTGCCCTTCTTTCACTCCCCAGATCCGCTCCTCTTAGCATCATAAGATCCTTTCTCATCCTTTCCTTCCAATCTAAATCAGAGCATCTCACTTAAATTCTCACAATTTTTCTTTTGAAATATTAACATGGCCAAAAAGTGCCAGGTAGTTGTTGTAGTTTTTTTGCCATATTTAATTCAAGGTTTAAGGAGTAGGATTTTCAGTGTGGCTCCAGTGAGTGACCCTACCTAAGCTTGGGTGGGGAATATGTTATTTTTTTCATTTCTTGTTTTATTATATTATTTTTTTTATAATACTTCTGCCAAATTTCTGTAAGAATTAGCTGGCTGACAGTGTAAATCACTTGGAAAAGATATTTGGGTAGTTGGAGAGGGATTTTTGAATTTCAATCATCTTATAGAAGGGTGTTAAACTGATTTATTTGACCCAATCAGGGAACTGGTTGATCCAAAGAAAAAATTTAGGGATCCAAGGAAGTATTTCACTGAATCACATATGTTGATTTTTAGTATATTAGGGAATAGATAGCCCTAATCATCAGATGCAGATTTATTTAAATTTCTTGATCATTTATTTCAACCCCTTGGCTTTTTGGTTATTGTTTATGCTAAATCCAGTTAAGATTGGCAGCAATTGGGACATCCTTTATTTTTCCTAATATTTCTTCAAAAAATCCCTTATCTCTTTTTATAAAAGATCAAGCATATTTTTTCTTTTTAGCTCAATTGAAACTAGTAGATAACTTTTAACCTTAGAAGATGGATTTTGGCCAACACAAGTTTACATTTTCTTACCAAAGCAAGAATTTCAGTTAGCAGGACTTCTGAGCCAGTTTGAAAGAATGATGTGAACAGCTCTGTTTAGTTGACCCAATTACTTGGAAGTGGATTGAGAAGTAGGATTGGCCTAGGTTAAATTTCTTGGAGAGATTTGCTTGGCTGAATTGATTTTCTAATTTTGATGAGACAAAAAATTTCTTCAAAGGAATATTATTGGAAATTAAGTGATGAGTTATGTATAGGTACTGATATAAAGATGTGAGGATTATTTTGGGGAGGTATGGAGAAAGTTTGAGAGGGTGGATTGGTTTTTTGTAGAGAGGATGAGGATATCTCTAGTGAGCTTGGAGTTTGATTGAATCAGGAGCCAAGTGGTGGCAAATGCATTCTGCCATGTGTTTGAGGCTGTGAGTAACTTCATGTACCTTATTTCAAAAAAACCCACTTATTTTTGAGTAACTTGGACACACCTGATGTGGAATAAGTTTTTATTTTCATTTTTTAATGGCAGGTTTGGGTTGAAGGCCACCATTGAAGAAATTGCAGATTTGTTAACTCCAATATTTCCTTATCTGCTTCTTCTCAATTTTTTTCAAACCAAAAAATTCCTTGTGTTGCTCTTTTTCAAGGTTTACTCTAATATGTACAACAATACACAATCCACAAATTGAATTGTCTTTCTTGAAGAATCATCATGAGATGATTCTTGAAAGGTTGTATCCAAAATCAAACCCCATAATATTCCTCAATATATCTTGGAATTACTCAATTTTCAAAAAATTCCAGCCCTGCTTTTACTTTCTTCAAGCTTCCAGAATAAAAGAATAAAAATCAGACTTGATTTGAAAGCCAGTTCTTTCAATCAACTTTTGGCAAGGAAGATATTGATTCTGAGCCTTTTCAATACCTGAAAGAGGTTGGAGAAACCAATGAAGCCAATTTGCTTCTTCATTGGATTACATGAATATTGATGTGCCCTAACATTTCAAAGATGGCTAAGGAATTTCCTAGAAATTCCTGCCACAAGTGCCCCTTCAGAATTGACCTGTTCTAAAAGCAAGGCAATTGTTGGTCCTCAATGTGCATCTGTATATTTTGATTTAATTTAGATTCTTTTGTGTTGGAAATAATTTTATTGCACTTTTGGAAAGCTCTCTTTTTAGAATATATCACCATGAAAAATTTGATTTCACTTGCTAGCAATTGCCATCAAGGAATCTCTAGTTGAAGCTCTCTCCAATCTATAGTTTAAGTGTTCTCCATTCTTCAACCAATTGTTTGGTGCACAGTCACTGTGCAGTGAAGCTTGTTTAAAGCTTGACCTGAGCTTGGTTGGGGCTTGGCCTGAGCTTTCTCATCTATTGGGCCTGAGATCCGTGATGGCACTTGCTAACAAGTGCCAACAGATTTTTTGTGATAATATATTGTTTAGTTTCTTTTTTATTTTTTTTTTGTTAAGATTGTGATCAAAATCAGCCTAGCTGTCTCTCAACAACATATTTTAATTTTTGCTTGCAATTAACTATGAAAATAAACCAAATTCTGACCTGTCCCATGTGCATTTCTTTGCCTCAATATCCCATATACATACCTGGTGAGAAAGCACATTACTCGACAGTATCGGGTATTACCCGAACCCGCATAATCGGGATTCAGCGCTACCTCCAGCCGCGCACAGGATATTTTTTGTTCCAGTTTTACGCATGATTGCGGCGGACGTGCGCGGGCGTACAGCATCCAAACCATCGCTTGCTTGCTCGACGACCACCTTGTTGGGGCGCCCCGTCCGCCACCTGCACGCTCAGCTACACGACGGACGCACTGCTATTCTGAAATTGAACCACGAAGACTGCCTAAGAATCCAGCCCCACAGCTGAAGAACCGACCAAGAGGAAGCCAATTTCAGTTTGAGACGGTCGACTTCAGCATGTTTTCGTACTTTGGGATTTTCTCCAAACCTACCCATACCCCAGATAACCCACATCATGACTCACGAATCGGTTCAAATGGTGACGATCAGCGGCGAGATGAAGATGAGAGAGACTCGGACCTGCCACCTATTTTTCCAGCTCTAGATTCCATCCAGCGATCAGCTGGTAGCACTAGCACTCCTCAGATTAACCATCCCACATTGAAGATCGATTCAATTGATGATGACGAAAATCAGCATGAGGAAGATGATTACTCGCAAGCGGTTGACGACCTAGATCTCGAGAACCTTTCACTACCTCCCTCGACCCTCCAAAAACCTAAAAAACCACGTAAGAAGGTCAAGCTGATGCCTGGATTCAGCCAACTTGATTGGGCTAAATTAAAAGCGAGTGGAGCTAATCTCAGGGTAAATCTGCTTCCCCCTAGCTTCCAAATTACTACCTGGTTTTTTCAATGCACATATATATATTTATATATATATGTATGTATGTATGTAATGTACGATTTCACCCATGATCCACTGAAATTTAGACCCTTCAAATTTTCCTATCAAAAAAACAAACAATCTAACATGATACATACGGAACACAACAAACATCGATGCGGCTTTAGGGAGAACATGTCACAGGCTTACGAAGAATCACAAGGAGTGAATTGGCCGAACATAGAACGAAGGAGGACGCATGGTCAGGTTTCCATGGGAAAGTTTATAACATCACCCCTTATCTGAATTATCATCCCGGCGGTGTACGGGAATTGATGCGAGTCGCTGGGAAAGACGGCACTGAATTATTCATGAAAACTCATGCTTGGATCAGTATTGATGCTATGCTGGATACTTGCCTTTTGGGCTTTCTCGTACATGATTGATGTACTTTTATTCTTCATTTCCTTTTTGTTTTGTGTGTGTGGACAGCTCATGCTCTGAAGGCTAGACTTAATCGTAGCTTGAATCATATTACTTTGTTTCTCTATAACCTTTGGAATCACTTTTACCTTATGTCATGGGGACTATTCCTTTCAGGGATTGTATCTTAAATCTATCCATCCTTTTCCTTGATAAGTACATTCACCTCTGACTTCGGTTGGTTTTTGTTTTAAACTCATTTCTTGTAGAGTAGAAACTGTCAACTTCAACATCTCTCAGATTGTCTCAACGTGCGTCGTGACGGAGAGTTGAGGCGGGCTTTGAGCTGCGAAGAACGAACCAGATTATTTCCTGTGTAATCGGTGAGAGAGGGTACATAAGTACACGAAAGGGGGCGATTCATGATACAAGAAAGCTAAAAACAACCCATTTTTGGATTAACTTAGAACTAGCATCGTCTAGGCGCAACTTGATAAACGGGTCACCTCAACTACCCCGTGCGTCGTTGGATCCCCTCAATGGACTACTTCACGAGTTCAGAATCAAGTCCGCCCTTTAGGTAAGGATAGCACTCAAATTCAGAACGCCGGCTCAAGCTCTTTGAAAACAGTACATTCCTATCGCTCATTGTTAGAGTGTTTGATCTGGACAAAGGTTCCGGCAATTGGTGAGGCTGTTGAGATCGTTTCATGGGATCAAATACGTATGTATCAAGATCGACCACAACCAAAAATACCAAAAAAGGAGAATGAGATCAGAGTTGGTACCAGGGAGGATGTACGTGTGTAGGTCAATTTCCATGCCAAGGGGAAAGCGAAAGAAAAAAATCGACAAGAGTAGGACGCTCACTCAAGCCAGACTGGGCGATAAACTTCTGAAGGTCGAACCCAGCGCGCAAGGGTTGAGGGCCTTGAAAAGGAACGATTGAAGCGGGCGTGGGTTGGCCCGAAAACAGAAGGAACATGTAACGATGATACCCCGTTCCAGAAGGTGGGGTAGGAGAACGGTAGGGCACCACAACAGGCTCGGTCGCAAAATCCAAGCTGTAGGTTGATGTAACTTCACCAGAGATCATTTGAACGTTGACAGCCAACATGTGGAGGAATGACCTGGTAGTGTAGAAAATATGTAAGACGCAGTTAGTTGGCTCAGCCAATTCACGATGACCCAGAGGCTTTCTTTACTTTTTCAGAAGTCCAGAGACGAGGGTAACCTGACGCCCATCGCCCTACTTTACTGTTTGAAGGAATACTTACCTGGCCGTTGGATTTATTCTACTCGGTGCGTCTGGATCGATGATGACGAATGTGAAACCAGTCGCTCTGTAATCGATTGGATTAAAATGAATTCCCTCTGGAACTCTAAGAAAAATTTGAGGCTGCTCGACGCTGGTCTCTTCAGTCAATCTTTGGCCTGGTTGAGTCACAGTACTTGCTGGATTTCCTGATGGATAAGTCACCTAAATTTTTCAAAGGTATACATTGATATTTTATCCTCAAGTTTTTGGGTCCCCTTTGCTCTGAGGCACTTGGAATCCTAAATTTAGTTGGCTAGACAGACTCCCAAGTTGGAGACACCCTCACCTTCATCAGTAAGCTGGGATTAAAGCTCTCCAAAACGTCCGGAATCACTCCATCATGTATGAAAGCTTTGGTGCATAGGTTCGGTAGACAACGAGTTGTCAATGCGCATCTCCCAACATCGATCCATCCTGCACTCTGATGGCGCTCAGCAAGAACATACTTACCATCTTTGACCCGTGCGAGCTCAGAATCGGCCGCGGGATGAGCTGAGGTGGTAGTTGATTGACCAGAGCCAAATTGATAAGACTGGCAAAATAAGAGAACGATCACGCTCAAGTTCATGATCAATGGCACCGGGTCGAGCAACTGTGAATTAATTTTAGTACAAGATTTGATGAAGATGGCGAAGTTCGTCGACGAAGTTTGTCAGGTCGGAAGTCACCAGTTTCTTTTTGATGACTTCAAGGCGAAGCGTTTTAGACACTGATCCTTGTTGCGCCCTATTTATGATTTTCCAGTATTATACAAGTTGAAAACGATCTGACTGAAGACGACGCGAACGAATATGGACGCGAAACATGTCAGCGGCGATCGATGAATTGGTGCCGAGAGAGCTTATACTCAACATCCCCAGCCTGTTAACCTCCAAGCTCAAAAGTCCAGTAAGCAGTGTATGATGAGTGAAACCCCTCGAAGGACGACTAGATTTTTTCAGTCGTGTGCACATAAATACACAAATAATTCAATTCCCACTGTAGCCACTTCTAAGCGCAAGTTCAAGGAAGAAGAAAAATATTACCTGAAAGCTTTTACGATTTTACGTGTGTAGAAGATTTCTGAAATCATAAGCACATCTCGAGTCAACCCATCCTAAACCTTCGTTCCAAACTTGATGCTGGGAACCGTACATACATGAAGGATTTCTGAAGCACTCCTTCAAGCAATGAAGAGTGTGGCTTTTAAGATGGTTTGATCAGATGAAATTTTGATACAAACCACAAGCTTACCATTGCATTGTCAAAACCTGTGGCATGAAGAAACAGACTATCCTAGATACTAGGTGTAAAATGTTGTGTCTATTGCCTTTCCCATTTCTTCTTCTTTGGTATTTTTATTTAAAAAGAATAGAGATATATAAGATTATATTAAAAATGAGGTCTTGATCTGGACTTGGATGTTTTATATTGGCAAGTTTATCATCAGCATCATCAATATCATTCTGCAATACCCTACCCAGATACAAGGACCCCCTCCTGATAGGTCTTTTCAAAATTATGCTGAATTGATGGAGTTCAAAGGATCATGGGTATGCAGTTAGTATATGACTTCACATAGGGACAAGAATGTGTATTTGAAATTCTTTTTGGCAGGTAACAATGAATCAAATCCTAGTCCTTCATCACATCAAACATCCTTCAGGAGATTTGATTGCCCCTTCAAGCTTGATGCATTCAAAAGCATCAAATAAAGCCAATGGAATCTGGTTGTCAGAAGTCCAGAACACAACCATGAGCCCTGTATTGATGCTAGTGGTCAACCAATTCATTACAGACTTCAACCTGAATTGCAATCAGAATTCAGAGCCATGATTTCAACTGGTGTCCCTGCCACATAAATATTGACATCCTTGAGACAGGAAGATGGGAGAAATTTTACCACAATCAAAGATCTTTACAACATAGGAAATAAAATGAAGAAATAAGTGCTTTCTGGTAAATCAACTCTTCAGTATCTCCTGAATCCAATGATTAACTCATCTGAGAGCTGGATACATTTGCGGATGAGCTGCCTAGATGGAACTTTGGAAGACTTATTCTCATCCTTCATCAGTATCTTTTGATGGAAAATTCCACCATGTGTGCATGATGGATTGCACATACAGGACAAACTGCAATAGATTTCCCTTGTTGGAATTTGTTGTAACAGCTTCAAAAGGCCAACAATTTTCAATTCCATTTACCCTGATGACCCATGAAACCCAAGAATGTCACAGCTCAGATTTATTTGGGCTGAAGAAGATATCTCAAAGTTATTTGTAACCAACAGATATTTGGCTCTTATGAATGCAATCAAGGATCAATTTGATCAAAATTCCCAAGAAGAAATTGAATCATATTCAAAATTTGTTTATGGGTTAACAATGGCATTTAAAAACTTCTTAATAAAAATTTTCACCTACTTTGCACTTGCATATTAACATGAACATATGAGCAAGGGCCAAGGCTAAATTCATGCCAAAAACAATTACCAAAATAAAGCCATTTTTTAAATTGGGGTGACTGTAGCAATTCTTTTTCTAAAAGAACATCAAAAGGTTTCATTGGAATAATTATAGTAAAAAAATTACTAGCATCATGTCAATCTGCATGATTTAACGCCCCAGGGAGGTGTGCTAGCTTTTTAAGGTTTAAAGGAGTGCCTGGGGTGGGGGAAGACACCATTTGATGGCATTTTGGGTCCCCCAAAGGCCTGAAAACATCAATTAAATCCCTGTGGGCTAAATTAAGGCCTCTAGACCCCCTATGGGGTCTGTCTGGGGTAAAAATATCTGGAGAATTCAAATATAGACAACAATTGCATAACCATCATATCTAAAAATTCAATAAAAAACAACTTCTAGTAAGGAATTCAGCTCTTGCCTCAGATTTGAAAAACAATTATTGAATGTAATAAAAATGAGAGAAATGATAAGCATTCATTTTTTTCACACAAAATGGAATATTTCCAGTGGAATTTCAAAGTCTTTTTAGGAAACATAAAAAAAATGGTGCAATGATGAATATATCTATTTCATTCTGGGAGTCCAAATATTTTGAAATATGCAAAAAAAAATATTATCCAGTACATAAATAATTATGAAAAATATGAAAAACAGATTTAATTGAAGAAAGATTTATGATTAAATGTAGATACCTCTGTAACAAAAAAATGATAAATTAATGTCATAAAAATGAGAGAAATGATAAGCATTCATTTTTTTCACACAAAATGGAATATTTCCAGTGGAATTTCAAAATTTTTCTAGGAAACATAAAAAAAATGGTGCAATGATGAATATGTCTATTTCATCCTGGGAGTCCAAATATTTTGAAATATGCAAAAAAAAATTATCCAGTACATAAATAATTATGAAAAATATGAATAAAAATTTCATTGAAGAAAGATCTATGATTAAATGTAGATACCTCTGCAACAAAAAAAAAATGATAAATTTATCTATTTCATGAGGGGTAATTCAGGTATTTTGAAATATTGAAACATGAGCTTCATCAAATGACAAAAATAAAAACATTAAATATCAAATACTAATTTCTTTGAATGAGAATTCATAGTTCTAGTGGGATTTAAATACCATATATCAAACATAAAAAGACATATGGAAATTCTAAATATATCTATTTTATGAGGAAAATGCCATTTTTTTGAAATATTCCAACAAAGAATTCATTGAGAAAAATAACAAGCATTTTAAAATCAAAAATCAATCTTTCTCAAAAAAAACTGATATTTTATGCAATGTAAATTACCAGAAATAAAACAAGATGGAAAAACAAAATATTAGACCTATTTGAAAAGAGGAATGCAATTATTATTGAAAATTAAAAAAGAAACTACATCAAGCCCATGAATAATAAAATAAACTTCAATTTTGATATTTCTCTCATTTTTTTGCACTTTTTGGGTTTTCTTTTGACACATTTGACAATGTTTGAATTCCTCTCATGAAATATATTTATTTTTCATTTTTTATATTTTTCTTATTTATTATAAAAGTCCATTTAAATTTCATTGGAAATATTTATTTCTTTTTCACAAAAGAAATTTTTGATTTTATCATCTTTTTGAAGAAATGAATTTTTGATTGTATCATCATTATTATTTTACTCAATAGGGTGTATCAGAGTTACAAAACCTGCCATTTTTGTTTTACCAAACACACCATTTTAATTGAATTTTTCTGAAATACACATACTCCCTAGCTGGTGTATTTCAAAATGGTGTGTTTCATGGAAATGGTGTGTTTCAAACACCAAAAATTCCATCTATGCATCACCATCAATCTATCATCCCTGGAATGAAAAACATCAATCCACACCTCCACTTCATCAAATCCAAACACATCCCATCACTCACTATGCTTCAAACATGAATCACCTAATCCATCACTCCATTCCACCAGATAATCAACAATTTCTTTCAATTGAATTTCAATCAATCTTGAAATTTCCAAACAAGCTTCCCAATATCATTTTAAAAAACCAATCAAGCTTACTGAAATTTTTTAACTATTTGACCTTGCTCAGACACTGACTTGGAATGAAATTGGTTATCCCTGAATGCTTTATTGGAAAAGCAATGCATATTTCCTAGAATACATACACTCCTCATCCCATTTATGAAAGGCAAGAGCTACATCTGATCCCTGAATTGAGCTTCCACAAACTTTTACAAACTTCTTTGGTGACATTCATCAAAATTTTGGACATTATTGAAGATCATCACATCTTTCAGAATAACTCTTAGAATCAAAAACATGATCCAGCTATCCAACTGGAATTTTTTCTCTGTAGATTGGGATCAAATGGAAATGGAGAATCTATTCATTGATTAGAAAATCTCTTCTCAGTTAGATATGGAACCATTTAATCATTAACAAAAAGGGTTATTATTGCTATTCTAGGATCCCATTGCTTTTTCCTTTTCTGGCCAACCAAGCAAGAGAGGAAGGAGATATTTCAGTTGATGGAGACTGGAGGTTTTCCTATTTTTATTGGATTTGTTGATGGAACCACCGTCCCCTTGAATGAAAAACCCAAGCCTAATGGAATCCACTGTTTCAATTGGAAGAAAAGGCAATCCATTCTTTCATTCTCAAATATGTTTTATGGGACAATGAATAACAATCCTTCCTCTTTTTAATTAGATACTATGTTGCTTATCAACTAGTTTTTGATAAAAACACAAATTTTAGATCTGTCCATGTTGGCCTTCCAGGCTCTGGTCATGATTCATATGTTTTCAATTGAATGTGTGTTGCACAAGGAACACATAACTAATTTGATGAAGATTAATACCTTCTGGAATTTTCAGCTTATGCTGGTAGAAAATATGTTTTACCAGCATACCAAAATGTTTTTTCCAATGATCAAGGCAAAATCAATTTCAAAAATCATCTTTCTCAATCAAAATTTTGGATTGAGTATGCCATAGGAGTTGTGAAGGGAAGACGGGTCAGCTTAAGAGAAATGCAGAACCAGCCCCAAATTTACAAAGACATGAAGATACTTATCAAATGTATTTTCTTCTGTGTTATTCTCCATAACTAGTTGGCCTAAATCAAAGATGAATGAGATGAAATCTTCAAAGATGAAATCCCCAATCCTCCTCAAGCCATTCCAGCATTGACCTATCATTCATATTTTGCAATGAGAGAGCCTATTCCACCTCTCACTCTTTTTCATTTGGAATCATGAGTTTTTTATCTAATTTAACAACCCAAACCTTCACCAACCACTTCCAAAACCTCCACATCATTAGCAAAAACTGTCAAAGCCTCCACCTCATGGCCATTTGATCAATCAATCTTTTCACACTCAATCAATTGATTGATTGTTCTACAAGCAATAAATTGATTAATTTTTCTACAAGCAATCAATTGATCAATTGTGATTTTTTGATCATTTGTAAAATGATTGTTTGATTTTCTGTAAAATGATTGATTGATCATTTCAAGTAGTTCAATTTATCAATACATCTAAAAATGGATCAATAAATAATGATCATTGATCTTTTATTTTCCTTAATGTTAGGGGGTGAACCACATTTTGGTTGTGCCAGCTCAAAATTGTGGTCATTCCCTACTATATTTTGACCATCACTGGAGAACATTTGGGAATTTCCAGCTCAAATTTATGGTCCTTCCCTGCTATAGAAGAGTGCACACTTGAACACCCAATTGATACTGATCTGAATTAATTTTTTCTATTGGTTTTTTCAAGGTTTTTGTCTTCTTTTTTTTTTGTAAAATGGTCATCATAACCATACTGACCATCTTCTTTTTTATCTTTTCAATCTTCATGGGCCTTTTTTCTGTTCAATGTGTGTTTGAAATTTTGCAATTAATACACACATTTTTTTCATTCCTTTGTGAATTCAGCCACTCAAGCATTAGGGAGGCTTAGTAGAAAATGGAATCAAATCAGGTCAAAATTAATAACAACAATTGAAACCATACCAACCATATGAGGAAGAGGCAAAAGTATAGGCTCTCAGAAGTTTCCCTTGAAATTGATATTGATGGCTTTCAAGATCCCAAAGCTATCACCTGTTCAACCCAGAATCTAAATAAAGTTCATCTATACCCAGCTATCCATGGTGAAAACCAGAAATGTCCTTGTATTCCAACCAATCTTGATCTCCAGAATTCTCAAGCTCCTGTCAAGAATTTTTACTTCTTCCATAAGGGAAAAGTGGTTTTTCTTGATGGGTAAGACCAGGATTTGATTGTGGCCATCATCAAATTTGTGCCATTGGATCAACTCACCAATAAAGAAAAAAAATAAATCAAATTTTTCACTACTTAACTTCACCAACAAATATGTTTCTCAACGTTATTGGCCCTCCAAGAACATGGGGTGGAAAAATGTGGGCAACTGGATGGCAAAGCCTGAGGTAATCTTCTGACTCTTTTGGTAGATATGTTAAAAAATGGTCTTTCCAATCTTTTATTTGAGAATTAAGGTAACTCACGTTGAAATCAGACTGGGTGGCCCAGATATTGGGTGGAAATTTTCAAGCTTTGGCCAAGATACCATTTGAATCAAATAAAAAAATCATGCTGGAAAACAAAAACCCCTCCTTTGAATCCTTGGAATTTGGCAGAAAACCAACTCCTTTCAATTTCTCACCCCAGATTAATTTTACCTCTTATGGCTTCTAAAATACTCCCTATGTTGAAAATGAGAATATCTCTTTTCACTTGTTTCTCCTGGTGGTTCCAAAAAAGAAGGCCCATGGACAACTCTTTCAGAAGTCATATGAAAAAAATGAACACTGTGGAATTTGAACCCACAAACTCAGACTCTTTATATGAGTGATGCTCTTACCAATTCAGCTACGCGCACTTTTGAGTAAGGAGCAGTTGATTCATAACTATTTGGCTGATGACCCTGGAAGAGGTGTACTTATCGCTGTATTATATGATGTGGGTGGCACATACCAGTCAATGAAAATGCTCATGGAAATTATGTAATCTAAAACCCCTCTGTGCTTTGAGCAGGGACTCAACCATTTGATTTCATTGATTCAGACGGATCATTATTTTTGACAGCTATTAGGCTGCAGTCTTTGTGACTGTATAACTCTTGCTACCATGTCAGAAGTCATATGAAAACAAATAAACACTGTGGGATTCAAACCCACAACCTCAGACTCTTTATATGAGTGATGCTCTTACCAATTGAGCTAAGTGCTCTGCTAAGTTAGGAGCGGTCAATTCATAGCTATTTGGCTGATCACCACGGAAGATGTGTACTTATCCCAGCATTCTATGATGTGGGTGGCACATACCAGTCAATGAAAATTCTTGTGGCAATTATGTAATCTAACAGACTCATTGAAAATTTGGATGAATATGAGGTTTCTGAAGTTCAATTTCTCTTTCCTGAATTGGTTTTTGGCATTGATTTCAAGAAAAAAAATATTTCTCAAATGATTTGGGCTGCCAAAGAGTATAAGTATTGTAAACTTCCTTCTATTGAATCTGCCACAAATACTAAAATGGCTATGTCATTTCAAATCAATAGGGCATATCAGAGTTAGCAAACCCGCCATTAGAAACCCACCATTTTTTTTTACCAGACCCGCCATTTTTAATGGCGTGTTGCTGAAATACATATACCCTCTAACGGGTGTATTTCAAAATGGTGGGTTTCATGAAAATGGCAGATTTCAAACAACAAACCCGCCATTAAACCCCCCATTTATGCATCATCATCCATCCACAATCCATCACATCCAAATAACCCATCCACATCAGCAAATCCATAACAATCCCATCTCCATCACATCACACACATCTCATCTCAATTGCTTCACATATCTATTGCTTCACATCTCCATCTTCACACAAATCTTATCATCATCTCATCAAACCACACCAAATCACCATCTTTCTCAACATGTCCCATCAAACTTCTTGGCAGCAAGTTGAAAATGGAAAAAAGCTGACTGAACTTTTGTTAGTATTTGAATGCCATTCAGAATCCAATTCAGACTCCAATTTAGAATCAACTTGGTTGGCTTTGAATGCTCTATTACAAAAGCAATACATGGTTCCAAGAAGACAAGATCTCCACAACCCTATGTATGAAAGGCAAAAGCTTCATCTCCTCCCCCACTTAAGCTTCCAGCAACTGTTCCAAAATCTATTGCCTTCATTCATAAAAATTTTGGAGACAATTGAAGACCACCACATCTTCTAGAAAAAATCTTGGAATCCTCAATGCAATCAAGCTATCCAACTGGCTGTTGCTCTTTGTAGATTGGGATCAAATGGAAATGGGGAAGCAATTCATTTATTAGAAAATCTATTCTCAGTTGGTTATGGAACCATTGACTCATACACCAAAAGAGTCATGATTGCTATCCTATCTTTCTGTTTCTCATTCCTTTGTAGGCCAACCAATGAATAATGCAAGGAGATATCTAAATTAATGGAGACTGAAGGATTTCCTGCTTGAATTGGGTTTGTTGATGGAAACATCATCCCCTTGAGTCAAAAAACCAGGCTAGATGGAAACCACTATTTTGATTGGAAAATAAGGCAATTGATTCATTCCCTTTCCAAAGCCTTTGATAATACACTGACCAAATTGTTTTTATTGGTTTTTATAGATACTCTGTGGCACTAAAACTTGTTTGTGATAACAACAAGAATTTCATATCTCTCCATGCTGGTATTCTGGGTTCTTGTCACGATCCATATGTTTTCAATTGGATGCGGATTGCAAAACAACCAGAGAACTACTTTGACCAAGATCAATACCTTCTGGTAAATTAAGATTATGCTAGTGGGAAATACGTGGTTCCAGCATACCCAAATGTTTTGTCCAACAATTGAGAAAAAACAAATCTCAACTATCATCTTGCCCAATCACAAGTTTGGACTGAGCATGCCATAGGAGTCCTGAAAGGAAGATGGGCCAGCTTAACAGAAATGCAAAAACAGCTTGAAAACCCCAAATACATGAAATTCCTCATCAACTGGATTATCACTTGTGTAATTCTTCACAATCTTTTGGCTGACATCAAAGATGAATGGGAAAAAATATTTGAAGAGGATATTCCTGATCCGCCTCAAGTCATCCCTGTCTCATCTTGTCCCTCATCTTCTTCTATGAGAGAACAGATTCTTCCTCTCACCCTTTCTCACTTTGATGAGTAATTTTTGATTTTGAATTAGGTAATAAATACCTTCACCAATTTTTTTTGGTTTTGGTTGTTCACCCAAGATTCCTAGGCTGAGTGGGTTTTTTTTTCTCCTTTGGTGGGTGGACTTAGGCAAAACAGACTCAAAACTTCCAAACCCCCCACCTCACCCCACCAAACCACCGGATGGTCCATTCCTTCCTCCTCCTCACCAACCACCTCCTCTCCTCCTTTGGTTGGAACCCCTGGTAAGCTTCCCCCCCTCCTCCTCTTCCTCCTCCTCATCCTCCCCATCATCCAATGCTCATCCTTTGATTCATCCACCTCCATCCCCCTTCAGGCCCCCCCACCCCTTGGTTGACGCCCCAGGTAAGCTCCCCCCTCCCTCTCACCCCCTCTCACTCCCTCCCACTCACTCACCAACACCCCCCCCCTCCCTTGGTCTCCCTCCCATCTTGCTTGGCTTGCCTCCTTTTTCTTGCTTGCTTGGCTTTCCACCCCCCCCCCCCCCTGCTCCCCTTGGCTCCTCCTTGCTTGTCTTGCCCCCCCTTGCTATCCTCCTCCTTGCCATCCCGCCCTAGCCCTCCCTTGCTCCTCCTTGCTGGCCCGCCCTTGCCCTCCCTTGCTCCTCCTTTCCGGCCCGGCCTTGCCCCCCCAGCTCGCCGCCCCCCCTTGCTTCTCCTTGCCAGCCCGCTCGTGCCCCCCCTTTGGCTTTCCCCCCCCCTTGCTCCTCCTTGCCGGCCCGCCCTTGCGCGCCCTTGCTCCTCCTTTCTGGCCCCCCTTGCCCCCCCTCACTCCTCCTTGCTGGCCCCCCCTTGTCTCCCTTGGCTTTCTGGCCCCACCCCATGCCTTGCTCTCATCTGCCGCCCAACCTGAGGCCTTCCCCAAATCCCGGCCCAATTGTCTTGCACCCCAGTATTTTTTTTTTTTTTTTTTGGTGATATTCACTTTTTTTTTGGTGATATTCACTTTTTTTTGGTGATATTCACTTTTTTTTTGATAATAAGCCCAGCCCAATTAGCTCATGCCCACTCCCAGTAATTGTTTATTTTTTTTTTTTTTTTGCTGATCACATGACTGACATGGTTTTTTTTTTGTAACCCTTCTTTGACCCCTTTTCTTTCAATTACATCCCTTCTCCCATCGCAATCACAATGTTATAATCCAAATTGAATCCCTTCTTGATCCTCACTCCAAGCGGAGAATTTGCCTGGGAGGGAACAAGATAGCAGGAGATGAGGTGAAAAACATAAAGAGAGGTGGCAAGCAGCAGGCTTTGAAGCAAAAGAGGGATCAAATGAGGGCATAAGAAATCTCTTTGGAACTTGCAGAGGGGGGAATCCATGAAAAGTTTGTATGGTCAGGATTGAAACTACAACCTTTGGATATGTATCCTGCCATCACTGCCAAAAAGAAAAAGAAAAATTGAAAACCCTTACCCACTGAGTTCAAACATGCCAAGCAGACAATCAAGCAATTCAATTTCTTCAGCCATGGCACAGTAATTGTTCTCAATAAATCTGATCACAATGGTCTTGTTGCAATAATTGAATTTTTCCCGTTGGAGAAAATTTCTGACCAATACAAGAAGGACATCAACTTTGTGACAAATTTTGTTCACCAGTCAAAAAGAATTTTCAACACTGTTGGTCCCTCAAGATCTTGGGGTGGGATAATGTGGGACTTGGGGAGTGGGAAAATATAATCCAGGAAAAAAAATATAAATAAAAAAAATATTCTTTATTGGTGGGGTTAAAAATAGTCTTAAGCATTGTTGCAATCAAAGTTTTTTATTTTTCTTTTTAAGTTTTTCATCAAAGCAAATATATTTCCAAGCCCAGAATTTGAGTAATATTCTTTAATTCATCTACTGTTCTACTACTAACAATTTATGCCGCAGCCATTGACCACTTCTCCTTTTTTTCTGTTGCCATTTGTTCCCTCTCCATTTCCAGTTGTGCTTGCTGTCAATCCTTCTCCTTTTCCTCTTTTTTAAATTCTAGTTCAGTCTGTTTCAACTTCCACTTGGCATCCCATTTTTGTTGATGAGCCAAACTCTCCGCTTTCTGCTTTTGAAAATTGATAGCCAGTTGAAAATCCCACTTCTCCTTTTTAAACTGAATTTTTTCAGATTCAATTTGCAATTTCACTATTTTTCAGAGGGGAATAGGAATGAGCTTGATTTTGAAAGAAAGGAGAATCCAATGGGCTTACTTGAATCTTGCTTCTCCATGATCTCCTCAAAGCCCAAAAAATTTGAAGTGTTTCTCCTCTTTTGAATGCTATTGGTGCTGATGTTGATGGAATTGGAGGCCATTTGCTTTCCCTTTGAAGAGGAGGTTTGTGTGAGCACATCATTGCTTTCATTTGAAGGGGATGTGAGAGGACCCCTTGGATTGAGTTTTTGTCCATTTAGGAATGGATGAGCATGTTTCTTTCAAATCTAAATCAGTCAGGAGTAACTAGAAAGAAGAGAAAAGAACTTGATTCCTTACTTGAGAAGATGTTGATTGAAATGGTGATAAGGGAATGACATACTCCTCATTGGCCAAGTTCTCTGGTTCTACCTCCCCAGGAAGAGGGAAATTGAAAGGGGTAAGTCAGGGGTCCAAGGCTAGGTTTGGCTCATCAATCAATGTAGAAGTAGACGTTATTGGATCTGATTTTGTTTTAATATCCTCCTTGGCATTGGATGGGGGCCACTCAAAGGCAGAGGTTTCATCAAGGTCCTCATTGCTAGGCAAATCATCTCCAGAAAAGTCCTTGGCATCAACTGAATTAGATTGATGGGCATCAAACGCAGCTAGAGGGGTGATTTTGGCCTTCTTTCCAAAGATTTCATCCATTTGAATATAAAAAGGACAAATGGAGTCCAAATTATCAGCCAAAAAGTTGATTCCCTTGGCTTTGTTGGAGTTGGTGATACCAAAGCAAGTGGAGATTGACATGGAGTGGGCATTTTTGTACTTGGCTTGATAATTCTTGAATCTCTCCCTCATCTGTTTGGGTGACATTTCCAGCCTACCTTTTGTTTTATTCTTGAGCTCATTTGCCATCAGGAGATACCCATTGACCTTAGAGGATTGAGGTTGGCCAATGGGGGTTTCATTGTTGGATCCACAGAAAGCATTGTAGTTGGACGGAATTTGGAGCCAGTTTACCAGGAGGATGTGATCAGCTCTCTTGAGCTGACTTGAAACTTTGGAATCTGATGGGTGAGGATTGTTGGATCTTGAATTCCTGGGGGATTTTCGCTTTGGTCCATTGCATTTTTTAGTAGAATTGCAGGGGGGGATTGCTGAGGGGCCGTTACAAGAGTGATGAAGAAAAGAGGATAGCTAGAGATGAGAGTGATGAAATGAAAAGAGGGATAAAGCAATGAGAGTTAGGATGTGATGAAAGCAATAAAGCAATGAGGGTGAGGGATTGATGAAGATAGTGATGCAATGATAGTTAGCTTTAGCTGTATGTGATGAAAGCAATAAAGTTAATGAGACCTGATGAAGCAAAGAGGATAGCAAGAGATGAGAGTGATGAAGTGAAAAGATGGATAAAGCAATGAGAGTTAGGATGTGATGAAAGCAATAAAGCAATGAGGTTGAGGGAGTGATGAGGATAGTGATTCAATGAGAGT
>CM062645.1:22274811-22364811 GCA_025617555.3 Puccinia polysora | reverse complement strand
ATTTATTTTTATTCCAAAAATTTGAAGAAAATTTTTTAATTATTTCTGATTGTTTCAGAAATTTTCCAGCAGATAGGAAAATAAAGATTTAGGGACAAAACCAACCCCATCTGAAAGCACCAGTTGGTCTTTGAAAAGTTGGAAGCCTTCATTGTTTTGAATTTAGGAAGAGAGGTTAATTGAAAAATCAGGCAACAAAGAATGGAAAGGTAAATGACGAGGAATGAAGAGCAGAAGGCCAAAAAATAGGATTTGGAGATTATAAGGAGAAAGCAGAAACAGGAAAAAATCCAGAGAGATGATGAAAAGCAGATCATTGAAAGCAAACAAAGAAATCATTTGGAAATCCAAAGAATAAATGATGAACAGTAAAATATCATGAGGGAATCTAAAAATCAGATCATAGCACCAAAAAATGGCACTTGCAAGCAAGTGCCATCAAGGAATCTCTAGTTGAAGCTACCTCCATTATTCAACCAATTTTTTGTGGTGAACAATGGCTGTGCAGTTGAGCTTGGTTAAAGCTTCACCTGAGTTTTATTGGAGCTTGGACTGAGATTTTTCATAGATTGGGTCCAGGATCATTCAATTTTTGTGGTTTAGAAAAACATAAAAAAAAAACGGGTGAAATTAAAGCATTTGGGAAACTCAAAAAATGAAGCAATGATGGCATATTATGAAGCTCAATATAAAAATTTTGAAATTGTTGGGGAGGCTGAAAAACATATGAGGGAGATATTTCAAAGAAATATTTATGAGGAGAAGTAAAAAAGGATGGAAAGATTGGAAAGGGAAAGAAGAAATTCTGAATAGGGTGTATCAGAGTTAGAAAACACGCCATTTTTTTTGACCAAACCCACCATTTTTAATGGTGGGTTTCTGAAATACACATACCCCTAACTGGTGTATTTCAAAATGGGGGGTTTCATTAAAATGGCAGATTTCAAAAATTGAACCTGCCATTTATGCAACATCATCCATCCACCATCCATCACATCCAAAACACCCATCCATGTCAGCAAATCCATACCAATCCCATCTTCGCCACATCACACACATCTCATCTCCATTGCTTCCCATCTCTATTGCTTCACATCTCCATCTTCACTCAAATCCCATCATCATCTCATCAGCCCACGCCAAATTACCATCTTTCTCAACATGTCCAATAAAACTTCCTGGAGGAAAGTTGAAAACACAAAAAAGCTGACTTAACTCTTAAACACTGGTCCACTCCTTCCTCCTCCTCACCAAAAACCCATCACCTCCACCTCACCCATCACCACCATCTCACCCATCACCACAACCTTACCCACCACCTCCCCTCCTCCTTTGGTTGGCACCCCCGGTAAGCTCCCCCCCTCCTCCTCATCCTCCTCCTCTTCCTACCCCTCATTGGTTGCTGATCCTTTGATCATTCAACCTTTGGGTCCCCCCACTTCTCCTTGCTCAATCCGCCTGGTAAGTTCCCAAATTATGCAAAGCAAGTAACTTTTCCCAGATTTTAATGGGAAACTGGTCACTGAACTTGAGTTTCCCTCTCACCATCCTCCAACCTTCAAGCCAAACCACCATCTGTGGCTATACAATCCATTGGTTCTCAAGCATCTCAAATTTCCTTGCAGGTAAACCTCAATCCTGCAATCTTGCATTCCAATCCCCAGTAAATGACGAAATACTTCCAAATCATGTTCCAAAAAGATTTGGGTGGCTTCCTCCTCCTCCTTGTCCTCTGCTGCTGCAGGAAATTGATTGATTGATTGCTGGTTGCCTCCTCCAGCTCCTCCTCTGCCAGAAATTGATCAATCAATCATGGGTGGTGGCCTCCTTTTCCTCCTCCTCTGCCACCGCTGGCAATCAATTGATTGCAATTGCAGCCTTCTCCTCCTGCTCCTCTCCCGGCGGCCTCCTTCTCCTCTGCTGCTTCCAGAGACCTCCTCCAGCTCCTCCTCCGCCCGGAATTGATTGATCAATCATGGGCGGCGGCCTTGTTTTCCTCTTCCTCTGCCACAACTGGCAACTGATTGCAATTGCTGCCTCCTCCTCCTCCTCCTCTCCCGCCGCCTGCAATTGATCAGGCCTCCTTTTCCTCGCCTCTGCTAGAAATAAATTGATTGATCGCCAGCGGCCTGCTCCAGAAATCAATTGATTGATTGCCGGCGGCCTCCTCCAGCTCCTCCTCCGCCGGAAATTGATTGATTGATCACGGGAGGCGGCCTTGTTTTCCTCCTCCTCTGCCGCCGCCGGCAATTGATTGATTGATTGCGGCCTCCTTGTTCTCTGCCCCCGCTAGCAATTGATTGATTGATCACCGGCAGCCTCCTCAAGCTTCTCCTCTTCCGCTGCTCACAATTGATCACGGGCGGCCCCCTCCTCCTCCTCCTCTGCCACCACTAGCAGTCAATCTTGGGCGGCGGCCTCCACCACCTTCTCCTCCTCTTCCCCCACCGGCAATCCATGAATTGATTGCAGGCCGCGGTCTTTGATCTATGGATTTGAGTGCCAGGGGGGACAGGTACATTGGCCCATCTGGAAATGGCACACTTATTTTGGTGGTTCAAGCGTCCCTCACCAATGTTGAGGTCATGGCTTCAAATCCCATTGTGCGCAACTAAATTTTGGCTTGTCAAGCTGCTGCGGCCCTCAAAATTTTGTGCAAAGAATAATCCCTTCTTGATCCTCACCCCAAGAGTAGAATTTTCCTGGGAGGGAAAAAGATTGGAGGAGATAATTTGAAAAACATACAGAGAAGTGGAAATAATAGGGCTTGCATCCCTCAAAATTTTATACGGAAAATTGAATCCCTTATTGATCCTCACCCCAATCAAATTATTTGGCTGGGAGGGAACAAGATGGGAGGAGATGATTTGAAAAAAATACAGAGATGTGGAAAGAATAGGGCTTGCAACGCTCAAAATTTTATACAATTAATTTAATCCCTTCTTGATCCTCAGCCAAAATGTAGAATGTTGATGGGAGGAGATAAATTGGAGACATACAGTGACGGAAACAGAGTGGGGCTTGTCAGCATTGATTAAATGGGAAATGTTTGGATTGATAGTTTTTGAATTGCTTCCTCATCTGTTTGGATGAAAGAGCCATCCTACCTTGGTTTTATTCATTATTTCATTGGCCATCAGGAGATAACCATGAAATTTAGAGGATGGAGGTTGGAAAACTTGTGTTTGATTGTCCAATCCAAAGCATGCCTCATAGTTGGAGGGAATTTTGAGCCAGTTTAAAAGGGTGATGTGATCAGCTCTCTTGAGCTGACTTGAGCCTTTGGAAGCCAATGAGGGCGGATTGTTGTATTTTGAGTTCCTGGGGGAGGTTTGCTTTGGTTGAGTGGACTTGCGGGGGGAGGTTTGCTGAGGTTCCATTCAAAAATAGTAGGAGGGATGAAGGGATGAAGCAATAAAGTGATGAAGCAATGTGATTAAAGGAGGGATGAAGCAATGAAGCAATGAAGTGATGAAGAAATGAGAGTTAGGATGTGATGGAAGGGGGAATGAAGTGATTAAGGGATGAAGCAATGAAGCATGAGAGGATGGATGTGATGAAAGCTATAAAGTGATGAAAGTGATGAAACAAGGTGAGAGTGATGAAGTGATGCAAGGATGAGAGTGATGAAGCTGAAGAGATGAGATTGATGAAGTGATGAGAGAAATAAATCAAATTTCTGGATGAGGATGGAGGTAGAATTTTTTCTGATGAGGTTGGAGGATGTAACCAGGGGTGATGATCTGGAATGATGCATGGTTGAGCTGGTGAAGGCCTTTATATACTTTACTTTAAAAAACCCACTTATTTCATGTTAAATTTGGAACGTCCAATCTGAAATAAGTGGATTTTTTTGATTTTTAATGGCAGGTTTGAAATGGTGGATTTGGGTTGAAACCCATCATTAAAAATGGTGGTTTTGCTTAACTCTGATGCACCCTAATATCTGGAGGAATCAAGACTACATTCAAATGAAAAATTAGATGTGGAAAAAATCAAACCAGAATTGAAGAATAAAAAATATCTGTTAAAAATCAAGGAAGAATTGATAGATAAGTAAACTCAAGAACTAAGGGGAGAGTATTAAGCTAGATCAAAATTGTATGAGAGAATAAAAGTTGAATCATAAAAAAGGCAAATTCAACCCATGAAAGCTCAGGCTTCTGTGAGCTCCAATTCTTCTTCCAAGAACCTTAAGTCTTACTTCAATAAATACATTAAAACAGTTTAATCATCTTCAAATTAATCTATGCATATGAGGCCAAGGATGAGTAGGTGATTTATTTCTAAGCTTCCAAGGAGTTTTAATAGTTATTCTTAATCCATCTATGATCCCCCAAGGGATGGTTATTTTTTATTATAATAAATTTAATCAGGTTGGAGAACCCTCTCAGATTCCATAAATAAATACAAATTTGAATTTGAAATAAAAAAGGCATTTTATCAAGGCCTTTGGAAGAAATTTGGTGATCCTTTTTCTTTTTATCAAGTTTCAGAAAGAATTGATTCTTATGATATGAAGATTTCCACAAAGCTTTGGATGAATTGCCCACAGATGGGTCATTTAATTATCAATTTTTATAAGTTCCCAATATTCTGGATATCTAAGGCACAATCATTAAAATTTTTCCTTTTCATTGTCCTGTAAATTTAAACCCACTTTTTTATTGATTTTGTGGATATTCATTTTATAGCTTTGAAGATGCAAAAACAGGGAGGTTCACTTGATGACTGATGTTCCAATCCCATCTGTTGATAATATTTGGCAATAATATAGTTCCAGGAGGGCTGTTAAGATCTTTTAAATAGAATATGAGAAACACCTGAATCTGTGGGAAAAAATAAATCCCCCATTAACAAATGGTGCTACTGAATTGGATTGAAATTTTTTTTAATATTTTTTTATTAGGGTTTATAAGAGTTAGCAAACTCTCAATTAGAAACCAGCCATATTTTTTGACCAAACCTGCCATTTTAATGGTGGGTTTCTGAAATACACATACCTCCTAACTGGTTTATTTCAAAATGATGTGTTTCATGTAAATGGAAGATTTCAAAAATCAAACCCAACATTTATGCGTCATCATCCATCCACAATCCATGGCATGCAAAACACCCATCCACACCTCCAAATCAGGAAATCCATACCAATAACATCTCCATTGCTTCAGAAACATCTCATTTTCATCTCTTCACATCTCCTTTCCTTAACATGTCCTTTGCTTTGCGTCTCCTTTGCTTTGCATCTCCATTGCTTCACACACATTGCCAACATCAAAGATGAATGGGACAAAATATTTGAAGAAAATATTCCCAATCCTCCTGAATTCATCCCCATCTCATCTTTTCCCTCATCTTCTGCAATGAGAGAGTGGATTCTACCCCTCACACCTGCTCAATTTGATGAGTAAAATTTAGGTTTTAAATAGGTAAAAAATCACATGAAATTATGTTTTCTGGGATGGTTGTTCAACCAATAATCCTAGGATGATTCATTGGTTTATTATTATTTTTTTGCAACCCATCCATGTCACCCCACTCACTCAATGGTCCACTCCTTCCTCCTCCTCACCAAACCACCTCACTCACCACCACCACCTTCCAAACCTCACCAAATCACCCACCACCACCTCACCAACCTCACAAACTCACCTCCACCTCACCCACCCTTCACTCAATTGCTCATAAATTGCTTTCTTGATAAATTTATAATTGATCAGGCAATTGATCTAGGTAAGCCCCCCCACTACCACCACCACCTCCTCATCCTCCTCCCCCTTCCCCTCTACCTCCTGATTTATTGTGAATTTATTGAGGAATGGATCAATCAATCCTTCTCCTTCTCCTCCTCTTCAATCCATGAGACTGATTTTTTTATTTTTTGTTGTTGTTTCTTTAGGGTTTTCCTTTTGTTTCAAGGAAGTTTTTTTTTGGGGGGGTTGATTGTTTGGTATGTTTGTATGTGTGGGTGACTCATGCCAATTTTTTTTTTGGTTTTAGTTTTCACTGTTTTTTTAGGATTAAAAGAATGTATTTTTTTTGTTTTCATCCCATCATGTGTTAATTTCACTCTTTTTTTTATTTATTCTATGCAATGAAACACAATGTTTGAAACATTCCTATTTCCACAAATGCCCTTTTTCTGCCCACCCTCCCCCCAATTATTCTCCCAAAACCCTCAAAATTTCATAAAATGAATTGAATCCCTTCTTGATCCTCACCCTAATCATGGTATGTGGATGGGAGGTAGTAAGATGAAAGGATATTATTTGAAAAAAAATAAAGAAACATGGCAAGAATAGGGCTTGAAAACCTCAAAATGTTATTAATTAAATTGAGTCCCTCTTGATCCTTCACCCAATCAAAGTATGTGTATGGGAGACAACAATATTGGAGGCTATGATTTGAAAAACATACAGATACATGCCCAGAGTAGGGATTACTGGAAAAAGAGGGCTCAAAAAAGAGATTCTGCAATCTCTTTGGAAGTATCAGAGTAATTTATTGATGAAAAGGTTGTATGGTCTGGGAAAAACCCTCAAAATTTTGAAATGTATTCCAACATTGTTTCCAAAAAGAAAAAGAATGATCCAAAGCCCTAACTCAAAGATTCTGATAAATCCCAACTGCATATCAAACAGTTGAATTTCTTCAAAGTAAATATATTTAAAATCCCAGTAATTGAGTAATCTTCTGTATTTCCTAAGATTTTTACTGCTACCAATAAATGAAATTGCCATGGATAAAATACATTTTTTTCCATAGCAAGTTGTTCCCTCTCCTTTTGCAGTCAATACTCCAATTGATCCTTCTACTTTTCCTCTTTTTGAAACTGAAAATCAGACTTTTTCAATCTCCACTTGCCATACAATTTTTTTCAATGAGCCAGACACTCAGATTCCTGCTTTTTACCATCAATAGTCAGTTTAAGATCCCACCTTTGCTTTTCAAATTAAATTTTTTTGGATTCAGTTTTTGATTTGACTGTTTTTTGGAGGGGAATATCAATCAGATTGATTTTGAAAGCAAGGAGATTCAATCAATGCACTTATTTGAATCTCACTTCTCCATGATATTCTCAAAGCCCCAAAAATTGGAGGTATTTCTACTCTTTTGATGAATCTTGGGGTTGAAATTGACTGAATTTGAGGCCTTGTGCTTTCCCTTTGCTGAGGTGGTTTGTGTCTGAAATTCATCACTATTTTTTGAAGGTGATGTTTGAGGCCCCATTGGCTTGAGCGTTAGGCCAATCAGAAAAGAATGAGCCTGTTTTTACATTCAAAATAAGTCAGGATTAACAGGAAAAGATGAGAAATTTCTTCCTTACTTTAACAGATGTTGATGGTAATGGAGATACTGGAATATCTTGCTCCCAATTGGCAAAGTTGTTGAGTTCTGCCACCCCATGAAGGGAGCAATCCAAAGAAGTAAGTGAGGGATCCAAGGAAGGTTTCAAATGATGGATCAATTCCAATTTAGACATGATTGGAGCTTGTTTTGTTGGAATATCCTCCTTGGAATCAGACTGGGGCCACTTGGAGGTTTCATCAGGATCATCATTTCTAGGCTGAGCATCCACAGCCAAGTCCTAAGCATCAACAGAATCATATTTTTGGGGATAAAAATCAGCTAAAGGGTTTATGTTGGCGTCCTTTTTAAATATTTCATCAATTTGAATATAAAAAAGACAAATTGATTCCAACTTATCAACAACAAAGCTGAGTCCCTTGGCATTATTGGAATTGGTGATACCAAAGCTAATGGATATTTAAATTGAGTGTGCCTTTTTTTAATTGGGTCAATATTCCTTGAATCAATCCCTCCTCTGTTTTGATGAAAGATCCAGCCTAATTTTTGTTCTATTCTGAAGTTCCTTGGCCATCAGGAGATAACCATTAACCTTAGAGGATGGAGGTTGGCCAACTTTTGTTTTGTTGTTGGATCCAAAGCAAGAATCATAGTTGGAGGGAATTTTTAGCCAATTTACCAGGATGATGTGATAAGCTCTCTTGAGCTGACTTGAGAATTTGGAATCTGATGGGGTAGGATTTTTCTTTTTAGATTTCCTTTTCAAGGGTTTCTTTGGTGGATTTGATTTTTGTGAGGACTTTCAGGGGGAGAATTTCTGCAGGGCCATTTGAAAATAGTAGGAGCAATGAAATGATAAGACTGATGAATTGATGAGGAAAGAAATGAAGAGATGAGAGAAATGAAGTGATGAGAGCAATAAATTAATGAGAGAAATGAAGTGATGAGAGAAATATAATGATGAGAGTTATGAAGTGATGAGAGAAATAAATTGATGAGAGAAAGGAACTGATGACAGTGATGAAGTTATGAGAGCAATAAAGTGATTAGAGGGAGGAATCAGATTTTTTGGATGAGGTTTGAGGTAGAAGGAGGTGGGGAGCCAGGGTTGTTTGACATGGACTGATGTGTGGTTGAGGTTTCAAAAACCTTCAAATACTTTTTCTCAAAAAAACCATTTATTTTTAGGTAACTCTGACATGTCTGATGTGAAATAAGTGTTTTTTTTTTCATTTTTAATGGGGTGCTAGATATTGTAGTATTTTGCTGAGACCAGCCATTAAAGAAATGGCGGGTTTGCTAACTCTTATACACCCTATTATCTTAGAAACATCCTTGTGACTTATTGACCAATTTTATAATAGTAAATATTTGTATTTTAATTAATTTTATTTAGATTATACTTTAATATCATTGTTTTTTGGAATTTTTTTTATTAGAATCAGTGCATATCATTCCAAGTAATCAAATTGATAAAAATTATTTACACACTTCAAGAGATCCAATTTGAGGCCTTAAAACTTGATTTCTATCCAAAAAAGGTATTTGTATGATTTTTCAAGGTTTTTTATGTTTAAAAAGGTGAAATTACCTTGAAATAATATTTTTAACCTTTTTTGTACATAATTCTTGGGAAAAGGTATTCAAATCCCATCCAAAATATTTATTTTCCTTGAGAAAAGTCTGTTTTTAATATTTTATATAGTTATTTTTGTAATTGATTATTTTTTTGTTATATTGCTCTGGAAATAGTCCAGTTTGTGTAAAAAATGATTTTTTATCACTCTTATTGTTTTTCTTGTATTGTATGAAGTTGTTTTTCAAATCTGAGCTCAGATTTGAATTCCTTGAAAAAAATGTATATTTATTGAATTCTGGACCAACTGATGGTAATTAGGTTAGGAAGTGGTGAAGTGACCAGATGAACCAAAAAGATTTCCTGAGATCTAGATGAACCTTGATTTGTTTGAGTCAAGCTGGTCAAGTGTTGATTCAGTCAAAGGTGGAACAGCTTCAAAACCTCCCCCCAGTTAGAAACTTTGATTTTCTGAGAACCCACAAAATCAATGGTCCCATCCTTTTTTTTTCTTGTTGATCTTGATAGATAATTTCTGTTGAATTGAAGGGCTCCCAGTCCCAAAATTTTTCTTTGGTATTATTTTTCTAAAAGCCAGCAACTTTTCTACTTAAACGGAATGAATTGTGACAAAAAATTTTGGAAGAGGAACAGATGGAAAAGTAGATTGGGATGAACATCTGTTATAAGGCATATTTATTCAGTTCAAGGCACAAGCAAGGAATGAATTGAATTTTGGGTCTGACTGGTTCTGAGAAGGTTTTGATTAGTGTTGACAGTCTGGTTTCTATCAGCCCTGTGTTCAAACCTGCAGTTAGTGGTCTTTTTTGATAAAATCCTTCCTAGCAGTTTTTTCAACTCCTTGTCTTGGCATGCTGATTGATATTCTATCTTCTTCAATTTTGTGTATTCTGGAAGATGGGATTGGTTTTCTGTTGAATGTTGGGTGTTGGTTGGGAAAGGTCCTAGGGGCATTTAGTAACTAGGGAATGACTTTCTTTTTTTTTTTTGCAATAAATTTCTTCTTTGGTTGATTTTTTGGACTGAGTTTCTCATTGGCTGTTTAATTTTTGGGAAAATTCCTAGGGCTTTTTGGTTTCTAGGGAATGACTTGCTTGTCATTTTTCCAAGATTTAATGAGCAACTAAGAGCAAAGAAATGGGAAAACTTGGGGAAAAAAATCAGGCAAAAGTTTGGTACAACAGCTCTTAACTAAGAGCAAAGACGCGCGGGATGAAAGAGAATGACAATAAAATAAAATGGGAGAGGTTTTTTTGAGTATTAATGAGTTAATTAGATGTGTTTCAAGTTGATTGATTAATGATGAAATGGGATTGCCAGAACAAATGAAGAAGAGCACGGTCAAGGGTTCTGCTTGAAAAGGAGTGATGACTAGGCACTTCTTGGTTGCAAGTGCAGACTTGGAGTCTGTGTTGATGAGAAATTTAAAGCAATTTATTCAGTGAGATTAGCAGCAAGATTATTATAAACTAGCAATTGATTTTGTTACTTGTTAGAGCTTGAATCCAGAGGAAGATAATTTGAAGATGAAGGATTGGAGAGAATAAAAATGGGTTGGAGGATTTCTAGGTTGTTTTTTTATAGTTGTGAATGTCTGCCCGGTTCAAGGCAAGCTTGGGTCCTTAGTTTGGCAGAAGATTAGCAGCTGATTACCTGATCATTCAGGATGCAGATTGAATTGTGAAATTTTCATTAGCTTTGTTGTGAAGCTTGATAAGAATTAGATTAACCTTTAAACCACTCAGAGTTTTGTCTTACTGTGAATTTTTTTGCGGTCTGTGCCATTTTTAAAAACTTTTTTTTTCATCAATTATTTGAGAGGGGGAAAATATACCATCATTCCAGAAAAAATGAGAGCCAAGCAGCTTAAGATCCTCTGAGGATAAAAAATGGAACTTTTGAAAAAGTAGGTCCAAGTAATCTGGATCAAAAGGAAGGGTGTGATATTTTCAAGGAGGTTGATACTGGTTTGAATATCAGAGGGGACAAAATCCAAGGCAGACAATAATATGATAACGTAGATTAAATTGTTTCTAACTCAATTGGATGGATGGATGGGATTGATTGATGATTCTTGGAGTGAGTTTGATTGGATTTAAGATATATAATTAACAGTAGACCACATAGGAATACTTCCAGGCAGGATTTTAAATGGGGATTAGATGCTTGAATGAAGGGGTAGGAGTAGGTGGCCAGTCAAAGTTTTAATGGGAATATTTGATGCCAGCAAAAATTCTTAGATGAATTTAGGTTGACAGATACATTTGAAGAAGAAGAAAATGAGGTTACAGAGAGAGAGATGATGATGAAAGCCTGTCTGTGGGATGAGACACAGAGAAAGATTACATGAAGTTCTGGTAATTAGATGCAGGGGATAGATACAATTCTGATATGATGAAGAGGAAAAGAGTTCTGAGTGAGGGGGGGAGAAAGAGGGGAGGAAGAACAATGACAATCAGAAAAAAATTGAGTGAGTTGAGAAGATAGGATGGGATTACTCAACTCAGAAGGATTGAATTCAAAATGGTTCTTGTGATGAGGATCTAGTATACTCAAGCTGGCTAGTTTGTTTATGAGACTTAGATGATGACATCTTTGAGGTGTGGATGGGTGTTTTGCATTTGATAGATGCTGGATGGATGATGATGCATAAATGGTGGATTTGATTTTTGAAATTGGCAATTTCCATGAAACACACAATTTTGAAATACACCGTTTAAGGGGTATGTGTATTTCAGAAACCCGTCATTATAATGGCAGGTTTATTCAAAAAAAAAGGCAGGATTTCTAACTGTGATACACCTATATGGCATATCAGAGCTAAGAAAACCCACCATTTTTAATGGTGGTTTTAAACACAAATCTGCCACCGTTTCAAACCCGCCACTAAAAATCAGAAATCCCCACTTATTTCACATCAGGAATGTCAGAGTTTCCTGGAAATAGTTGTTTTGTTTTTTACAATATACTATATAATTCTTTATGCTCTCTACTTCTCCTTTATCATTCCAACTCACTCTCCCACAATTCTCATCTGTCCCCTTATCCCCCCTCATCCTTGAATGATACTTCAATTCCCCTGGTGACACCACCATCAGCAGTTTCATTATCATTAACCATACAGGCTTCCATTAAATTCAGACTTTGGATGGGACCATGATTGCAATCAACAGAAAGACCAGCCAAACCAATCCATCAATCCAACCATTATGCCTGTATTCCAACCTTCAAATTAAGTTAAGCTTCTCTCTTTCCTCAAATTGAAACACTCTCTCTAACTTCCTACTCAAATCAGCTTTCTCTCAAAATCATATCAATTTGACCAATGTTTCAATTGTAAGATTTAAAAAAGCCAGTAAGAAATTCCAGATAGCTTGTTACAAGAAAATTTTATGTAGACCATTCCTCAATTTTTTGAAAAAAGGCACTCCTCAAATGAGAAAAAAAGAACTAGCCACAATCAAATAATTCAAGAATAATCATCATAGGTAATTGAATTGAGATCAGGCATCAAAACCAATCTATCAGAGGTCATCCAAACCAATACAATCTTCACCATTGTCTTCAAGGGACAACTTTCATTGAACTTGGATCTACTGAAAGCATTTTCCAAACCAGAAAATCAGAAAACTTGTAGGGACAAATCATAAGCTTTGATCCTTTAATCAGAAGAAATGCTGCTCAAAATCATGAATTATGGTGAACTTCAACATACCTCAATCCCAATAAAGGAGTGGTGGGTGCAAGAGATCAAACAGACTTGAATCTTACCTAATGTGAATATAAATACCTACCGGAAGAACTCATCATTAACTTCATCTCCAAGGTTGTGTGAGTAATCATCCCATCTTGAGCTACTGATCACTTAGTCACTCCTTGACTCTGTAATTGATCTAAATCCATTCAACCTTTATTTTTTACCCTTTCCCCTCTGTAAAGTGGGATCAAGAAGTTGAAGGGTAAAAATTTGAGCTACAAAGCCAGAATTTCACTACTTAGTTCTCATGAAATCTTCCTTGTTGACAAGAGGCTAATGCCAATCCTACCAAGGATCTTGGGCTTCAAGTTCTTTGAATTGAAAAAATACCAATCCCCATCAGACTGAGTGAGAAGACAAGGATGAAGCTAAAATTTTAACAAGCAATATTTAACACAAGCCTAAGGATTGGTTCTGGTAGTTTTCTATTGATCAAGCTTGACAATCTCAGCCTGTTTTACTCTGGACAGATTCAAGAGAACCTAGGCTAGGTAATTGATCAATTGGGTCAAAGGATCTCCTTGGGTGGATGGAGGAATGTTCAATCTTTACACCTCAAGAATGGTACCTCAATCAGTCTACCAATCTGGTTGGCTCCACTCAATCTTACCGCAAAGCTCAGTATTTTTGATCTCACTCCCACTGAGGAGGAAGAAATCAAGATTCAAGCCTTCAAGGATTTTCTGATTGAAAGAAAGAATTTAAAAAGGTGTGGTAGACCAAACCTGTCCTGTAGCCATTATACTCATTCTCCTAGTATAAATATAATCTTAATCCTAAAATTAACCTAATAAATGGATTCTACATCAAAAATAACCTATAGTCACTCAGACAAAGTACCCCTCCATCTCTCATGGATTAGAAGATACGACCCAATAAACTAAGTTATGGCCAACCTCTACCCAATCAGATGTCACAGACCAGGGAAAGACCTATGGATATACTCTGGAAATAGACTGAAATAGCACCAAACAAGAAAATATATAAATAAGGAAGTGAAACTAGTCTAAAATAGCACCAGAAAAACAAGCAAATTCAGGAGGAAGTGGAACTAGACTAAAATAGCACCAAACAAGCAAATAAATGGAGGAGGAAGTGGAATTAGAATAAAATAGCACCAAACAAGCAAATAAATGCAGGAGGAAGTAAAACTAGCCTGAAACAGCACCAGAAAAACAAGAAAATGTAGGAGGGAGTGGAACTAGTCTAAACAGAACCAAACAAACAGGAAAATATATACAGTAGGAAGTCAGACTAGACTAAAATAGCAACAAAAAAACAAGCAAATATACATGAAGGAGGATCTGCATGCATGAAACCCCTGTACAACCTTTTTACAACCAGAACAAATCCCTCATGTAACTGTAAAATCTTTTTCCAACTAGCAGAAATGAATCATGTAACTGTATCTCACTGTTCCTCACTAGAACAGGGAGAAACCTTGGGGGCAGCCTTGAGCTCCCCCTGAGGCAGAATTTTTCTATTTAAGGCGGGCCTCTCTGCCCTATCCAAGTTGTATCCTCATTCCTCTCAAGGGCATCACTCCTCATGCCTCCCAAGGGCATCACTCCTCATGCCTCACAAGGGCATCACTCCTCATCTTTCATCACTCCTTACTACTCATCTCTAAAAAGGGTATTAGACCCTTATATTACACCATTAAACTCTCATCACCCATCTATCATCTGTGGTAACTCACCCAGGTAAGTCTGATTAGTTAAAATGAAAATTCTTAACCAACAGGAAATCAAATAAAAATTATAGTACTCACCTATTATGACCATTAAAAGACGCCCCTCCCTTAAAAGAAAGACCCTTGACCATTCATCATTCTTCATTTTGATATTGGCTGAAAGATCACATATACCTGATCAAACCCTTATCTATAAACTAATTCCTCTGGAATATTTCTTCAAAAATCCTATCAATATCAGTCAATAATTAATATAGGTCTGATCTGAGACCTTTTTTAAGCCTGAAATAAACCAGCCATTCATTTTGAATAAATTATTGTGCAGAATTACTATATTACTAGAAGGGCAGGCAATTCAAAACCACCTTAGTCTTACTAATAATTTAAAGGAGTAGAATTAATACTTAATTCCCCTTCAAGGACTGCCAGCAACCTATTTTCTACATTATTTATATAATCCCACAGGAGTCTCTACAATTGATTAAGATCTATAATAAACTCAAGAGGGATCTTGTCTAGGTCCCATCACTCTCTCCCAATGGCTCTTTGAGATCTTCTTCTACTCATCACTCCTACATCTCTCTCTTCCCTCCTCTTAGTTCTCATGTTGGATCATACCACTTTAAACCCCCACCCGCCAACAAGAAAAAAAAGGTCCCTTGTTTATGCTCTCTTGGAAGAGTTCAGCTATGCAAGAAATTCCAGTTTTTTATTTTATACTTTTCATTGAAAACTCTATTTTGAAAAATTTAAATTACATATATATTTACTTGAAGATAGTATGAATGAGTATCCTGTTTGTTGAGGTACCACTGCCCCCCTACCCCCAGAAGCTCCAAGTTACTCATTGAGCGACCAGAGACAACCAACCACCAAGCTGGCTTTGAATTGGAACCCAGGACTTTCACCTGTCCATTGAGCCTCAAGCCTGGTCTCAAGACTTACCTTCTAAACCTCTGTTTCAATTTATTTATCCATCTCATGCCTGGGAGATTGGGGCCTTTCAATCAAGCTCAAGATTATCTCCCCAGACTCAAGGCAGTCTTCTTTGCAATATGGGATGAGGATAAAGGCTTCAAGATAATGTATCAAGTACCCAAGAACTTGATTGATGTCACTTTAACTACCCCCACCTTTTTCACCTACTATCCACCATCATCCAAAGCAGAAGAAGCAGCCACAGCAACACAATTGAACGGTACTGGCTGTGAAAAATGATTGGATCAAAAGTAAAAATTTAGATCCTACCACCAGATTGGCCAGTTTAAGCACAGCAGCGCCATCTCTCCATTGTGACCAATCTGATACTTAATCAAACCAAGATCAAGGCTCTAAGGTTTGAGAACCACCAGATCAATCAGGACAAAACTCAAAATTTATGTTTAAATTTACCAAAGTCATTGAATTCATTCTTCCCAAGGGGAAGTTTGATGGACTGTTGAGCACATATTTATCTCAGAGTCAGCCAATGATGATGATGATCATCATCATTCCCTTGGAATCTCCAAGTACTTCCACCACCTCCATCTCTTGCACTCCCTGCCTCTAATTCTAATTGGATCCAAACAGACTGGAATCTTTATGAGATTTTGGAAGGGGGGGGAGGTTTGAGATCTTTAAAAATAATTTAGGAGGTGGGGGAATTTTAATTTATTGAGATAATTACCTACATACATTGGCCGAAAAACAATTGGATTAGATTCAAGAGATTTTTAAGTAGAAATACTCAAGCAAACATAGATCTTGACCTCAAACCTAGTTGGACAGGAGCAGGATCAGGATCAGGATTATCATCAGGAAGAGGAGAAAGGGGGTGGGAGGAGCAAGAGGAGAGGTAAGCAGGAGGTTTAATTTCAAAGATAGGGAGATATGGAATAGTGGGATTTGGTCTGGTTTGAGATATTTAGATTCATCAATAATCATCATCTGAGGAGGAGGAGGAGCAGGAGAACTGTGAGAACTGAGAACTGACTGAGAAATGATTCAACTAAGTTGATAAAGAGGATTGAATCTGTTGAACTAGCTTGAGGAAAACATGTATTTTAAGGAAGGAGAACTGGGAAGACTTAATAACTACTAGAAACCTGTGCTACGGAAAACAATAATTTTTTTATAGGACACAACCCATCCTTTTAAGTTTTAATAATAAGGGGCAGGATAGATTGGGGGAGTAGGGGAAGAGCTGAGTTGAGGTGGATAGGAGGAAGCCGATGGATAAATAAAGCCAGCACTCTTGCTCTGGGCTTGGTTTTATGGGTTGGGACTCTCAGATGCTTATCAAAGGATGGTTCTGGGAGGCAGACCGGAAGAATTATAGGGTGAGGCGGGGGTGATGCTAATCTGAGGTTTCAAATGGCTTAGGGAATGGATGGAGTGGTCAAGGATAGATATCTGGGATTGGAGCTAAGGATTAACAAGATAACATGGGGAGAGGTGGAGGTGGATAGCTGAGATCTGAATGGATAAGAAGAAGTGGATGATGATGAGGATGGGGTGAAAAAATGAACTAAGGATGATCTAATGATGAAGGGTGGTACTCAAGCTAGAGGAGGCAAAGTAAGGGATGTATCTTGGAGGAGGGGATCCTGTTGAACTGTTAGAGGCATGGTTTAATTCATCATCCAGGAGGGATGCTGATGATTGGGGGAGAGAGAGATGAGGTAAAAAGACAAGCTGGTCAGTGAGTACTGACATGGACTGAGATTTGATGGGAAATGGTATTAAGATGAAAAATTTTAGGATGTTGATGGTTCTGATTATTTGGATAGAGTGCATGGATGAAGATGCATAAATGGCGGATTTTATGTTTGAAACCTGCCATTTTGAAATACACCAGTTAGGGGGTGTGTTTGTTTCAGAAACCTGCCATTAAAAATGGCAGGTTTGGCCAAAAGAAATTTTTGTTTCTAATTGCAGATCTCCTAACTCTGATACACCCTAATAGGCAATTCAAATGTTATTTTTCAGGATTTTTTGGTACTTCATTTTTCTGTCAGAAAATGCAATTAATATAAAAAATAAGACATTTTTTTCCAATTTTTTTCCCTTATCTTTCCAAAGCATTTTCCATATTCTCATATTTCAGTATTCCAGTGTGAATTGAAAATGAAACATAAAAATAATTTGGAAATTTTTAGGATCAATTAGTTACCTCCAGATAGTTGATGCACCTACAACAACAGAAAATGTTTGTTTTGAGTGTTTTTTGGAGCCATTTCTGATACTATTTGTATTCTTTCTAAGAAAAAAACTGAGTTTTTATTTTTGAAATGGACTTCAAATGACACAAAAATATATGTCTTTCATATTTTTTGCACTTTTCTTTAGCCCTCAAATGGCTAACTTCAAATAACCATGTTTAGACCCCTTCTTGTGTAGTTCTGCATTTTTGGGGTATTCTATATGAATAATCTGATATTGAATATGATTTTGAATAATTTCCTGCCTCCTCCTCAACTCTTGGGTCAGTAAAGGTCTCTAATCAACCATAAAATGACCTTTCAACATCCAGAATCCACACCACACCACACCAATCATCATCCATCATCACAAATCATCACAAATCATCACAAATTACCATCAATCAACCAATCACATATCACTGCTAAACAAAACTCAAAAAATTCAATTCAAGACACCACCCCCACTAAATCATACCCCCTGAGTCCCTCATTTCAATCAAACATCAAAACAAATCACTCCTCAACAATATTTCTCAAATTTGTTTTAATTGGTTTTTTGATCATTAACAAATCAATCCAAAATAAAAAACCAACCAAAAAAATTTATAAGCTCCAATCTCAAGTCTCTGGACTCTAATTTTACCTCAAATTCTTAATCTTTCTCCTGTACATACTCTATTTAAAACTTCAAAGTCTTCATAAAAAAACCATCTCAAAATCAAAATGAAATAATGTCTCGACAACACATCAACCCACTCTTACTATCTGCCTCTGCTGCTTCAGCTGATTTAGATCACCCCCATGATTCCAACCCTTTGGCTCCTCCACCAGAAATATCATATCATTCAAAGGTGCCACTTATGGATTCTGTTCAATAATGGGCTAAGTTTCATGGATATGCCATTCCATCAAAGTCTCCAATTCTAAGGAGCAAATATTTACTTCCCAATGTGACAAATATGGCAAATATAAACCCAATTTGGATAAAACAAAGACTTTCAGCAACTAGGAAAAAAACTTTATTTTCTGATTCTCTGGAAGCTTTTACAAGAAGGGCAATTTTTGAAAATAAACATCCAATTCCCTGATCACAATCATCCTCAATCAACTGATCCATCCACCCATCCATTTCATAGAAGGATTCAGGGGGCTCAAGAGGATTTGATCCATTCTTTAAAAAATATGGGTTTCCTCCACTCAAAATCCTCAATTCCTTATTGAAATCCTCTACTTCTCCCATTCACACAAGCCTTAGTACAATCTATAACAAAAGATCAAAAATTACAAAAGAAAAATTGGAAGGAAAATCACCCATCGAAGCTTTAATAATGGAATGAAGAAACCCTTCTTTTAAATATGAAATCAATAATATAAATTGTCATATTAGTTCCTTATTCATTTCTCACCCAGATTTGATAAAATTAATCAAAATCTTTCAATCATTATTAATTTTGGACAGTGCCTATAAAACCAAAGAAAATCCATGCCTCTTCTTCACATTTTTGGAGTTGAAAGTTGTGCTAGAGCTTTCTCTGTTGGTTTCTGTTCCTCTCCCATGAAAAAAAATGAACACTTTCAATCCCCTTTTAACCAACTTCAAAAATGATTAGAACATGAATAACCCAAATCCATTGTTGCAGAAAAGGAGAAATCCCTCATCCATTCCATTGAAACTTTATTTCCCAACTCTCATCATCTACTCTGTCTCTGGCATATTTTCAAAAAAATTCAAACACACTTTAGAAAAAACTTCAAATCTTAATAAGAATTTATGATCTTCAGAAAAAACTGGAATATGCTGGTCAAATCCAAATCTAAACAATCATATCAAGAAAAGTTTACTAAACTCACTCTATTCTTGAATCCACCCACTTCTGAATTCCTTGTTGAAAACTTGATTCCTCTCAAAAAAAAAATTGTTTCATATGCTGAAAAAATCACCTGAATTTTGGGAATAAAATCACATCTAGAATAGAAGGGCCCCACTGTGATTTCAAAAGATTAATCACTACTTCTTCTGGTTAATTTTCTAATTTAGTTCATCAAATATATCATCTCATTTCCATTCAACTCCATGAAAGAGCAATTGAAAGCTACCAACAAGACTTCAAGAACTTGATTGGTCTTCAATATTGTGTTGAACATTTATCTTGAAAAATCAGCCACTACTCTCTCAAGATTTTCCATTCCTTGCACATTTCAGCAGAAAAATTAACCACCTTTTCTGATTTTGATTATTCTAACTTCATGTGAATTCCCTGTTTAAAAAAAGTTGAAGCTAGAAAACCTCAACAAGAAACAACTTTTTCTGGAGTATTTTCATCCCCAGTGGCATTTCAAACATCCTATTTCAGTATGTTTTTGTTTTTTTTTTGAAGAAAAAAAAGAATTCCAACATTTATTAGGGAAAATTTTTGTTTTGTTTTGGAATTATGAATAGTTTTCTGAGAATTAATTTTTCCAAAAATTTCAATCATCAAATGAATCACCTTCCCAATAAACCAATTTAAATTGGTTTCAGAATGAACTTATTGAATAATTCCTTAAGTCGCAATCAAGAGAACAAAATTTTTACAATGGAGAAATGATGAAAGTTTTGAAAGGGAATTATCAACTGACTCCCATTCAAGAGCCCCATCAAAGAAAGAAAGTAAAATTGTCTCAAGACCCAAAGGAGCCCCCAATAAAAGCAAAAGATTTTCTCAGCATTAGGGCGTATGAGAGTTAGCAAACCCGCCATTAGAAACCCACCATTTTTTCTGACCAAACCCGCCATTTTTAATGTTGGTTTTCTGAAATACACATACCCCCTAACTGGTGTATTTCAAAATGGCAGGTTTCATGAAAATTGCGGATCTCAAAAATCAAACCCACCATTAAACCCGCCATTTATGCATCATCATCCATCCACAATCCATCACACCCAAAACACCCATCCACACCTCCACCTCAATAAATCCATACCAATCCCATCTCCATTGCATCACACACATCTCATCTCCATTGCTTCACATCTCCATGGCTTCACATCCCCATCTTCACACAAATCCCATCATCATCTCATCACTCCACATCAAATTGCCATCTTTCTGAACATATCCCATCAAACTTCTTGGCAGAAAGTTGAAAAATAAAAAAAAGCTGACTGAAATTTTGTTAGTATTTGCCTGCCATTCAGAATCTGATTCAGACTCCAATTTGGAATCAACTTGGTTGGCTTTGAATGCTCTATTAAAAAAGCAATACATGGTTTCAAGAATACAAACTCTCCACAACCCTATGAATGGAAGGCCCAAGATTCATCTCCTCCCCAACTTAAGCTTCCAGAAACTTTTCCAAACTCTATTTCCTTCATTCCTAAATATTTTTGAGATGATTGAAGACCACCACATCTTCCAGAACAATTCTCAGAATCCTCAACGCAATCAAGCTATCCAAATGGCCGTTTCTCTTTTTAGATTGGGATCAAATTGACATTGAGCAAGAATTCATCAATTAGAAAATCTATTCTCAGTTGGTTATGGAACCATTAACTCATACACCAAAAGAGTAATGGTTGCTATCCCATCTTTTTGTTTCTCAGTCATTTCTTGGCCAACCAAAGAAGAACACAAGGAGATATCTCAAGTAATGGAGACTGAAGGATTTCCTGGTTGCAATGGTTTTGTTCATGGAACCACAATCCCCTTGAGTAAAAAGCCCAAGTCAGATGGTTACCACAATTTTGATTGGGAAAAGATTCAATTGATTCATTTCTTTTCCAATGACTTTGATAAAAAGTTTGATCACACACTGACCAAATATGTTGCATCTTTTTATTTAGATACTCTGTGGCCCTAAAACTTGTTTGTGATAACAAAAAGAAGTTCATATCCCTCCACACTGGCCTTCTGGGTTCTTGTCATAATTCATATGTTTTAAATTGGATGCAGATTTCCCAAAAACCAGAGAACTACTTTGACCAAGATCAATACCTTCTGGCTGATTTGGCTTATGCTAGTGAAAAATATGTGGTTCCAGCATATTGGAATTTTTTGTCCAAAAATAAAGGAAAAACCAATTTCAACTATCATCTGACCCATTCACAAGTTTGGATTGGTCATGCCATAGGAGTCCTGAAAGGAAGATGTGCCAGCTTAAGGGAAATTCAAAACCCAAAAGAAATGAAGTTCCTCATCAACTGGATTATCACTTGTGTAATCCTTAACAATCATTTGGCCAACATCAAAGATGAATGGGACAAAATATTTGAAGATAATATTCTGGATCCGCCTCATTTAATCCCTGTCTCATCTTTTCCCTCATCTTCTTTTATGAGAGAAGGTATTCTTCCTCTCACCCTTGCTTGCTTTGATGAGTAATGTTTGATTTTGAATTAGGTAAAAAATCCCTTCACCAAAGTTTTTTGGTTTTGGTTGTTCACCCAAGATTCCTAGGCTGAGTCGTTTTTTTTTTCTGTCTTTTGGTGGGGTGGACTTAGACAAAAAAGACTCAAAACTTCCAAAACATCCACCTCACCCCACCAAACCACCGGTTGGTCCACTCCTTCCTCCTCCTCAACAACCACTTCCACCTCACACCACCTCCACCTCACCCCTCCTCCTCACCCACCACCTCCCCTCCTCCTATGGTTGGCAACCGTGGTAAGCTCCCCCCCCTCCTCTTCCCCCTCATCCTCATCCATCCCCATCAACAGATACTGATCCTTTGATCCATCCACCTTAGCCCCCCCCCACCTCCTTATTTCTTCTTTCCTCAGGTAAGTTCCCCCCCTCCTTCTCATCCTCCTCTTCCCTCCATCCTTTCTGACCCCCTATCCCTCTTTCCCGCTCCCTCACCTTCTCTCCCTCTTGCTTTCTCCCTCACCATAACCCCCCACCTCACCAATCACCTCCCCTCCTCCTTTGGTTGGCACCCCAGGTAAGCTCCCCCCCCCCCCCCTCATCCTTGTCCTCCTTTCCTCTCCCTCTCACCCATTTATTCTGACTTGGCCCCTCCCTCCTGTTTGTCTCCCCCTCTTGCTCCTTTGCTGGCCCCCCCTCTCCCTTGCTTGCTTGCTGGTCGCCCCCCCCTCTTGCTTGCTTTCTTGCCGCCCCCCCTCTCACTGGCTTGGTTTCCAGCCCGCTTGGCGCCCCCTCCCCTGTTGCTTGCTTGCTTGGAACCGCCCGCCCTCCCCCCACCCCCTTTTCTCTGGCCCCGCCCCTCCCCCCTTGGTTCACTCTTGCCACCCCCTGCCGCAGGCTTGCCACTCCGCCCCCCCCCCTCCCAACGCCCTCCTGCCCAGCCGTCCAAGCCACTCCCCCTCCCTTTCTGCCAGGCCTCATCCTCCCTGGCCCCCATAGCCCAGCCCAATTTTTTCACACCCAGGTAATTTTTTTTTCTTTTTCTTTTCTTTTCTTTTTTTTCTTTTCTTCTTTTTTTTTTTAGTAATAAGCCTGGACCAATTTGTTCATGCCCAGTATTTTTTTTTTGTGATCATGTAGCTGAAGTTTTTTTTTTTTGGCAATCATTTTTTGATGAATTTTCCTTCAATTCCATTGATTCTCCCACCACACTCACAATTTTATACTCTAAATTGAATCCCTTCTTGATCCTCACCACAAGCAGAGCATTTGCCTGGGAAGGAACAAGATCAAAGGAGATGAGGTGACAAACATAAACAGAGGTGGCAAGCAGAGAAATTTGAAGCAAAAGAGGGATCAAATGAGGGCATCAGAAATCTCTTTGTAACTTGCAGAGAGGGGGTATCAACAAAACGTTTTTATGGTCTGGATGGAAACTAAAACCTTGCGATCTGTGTTGCACCATCACTGCTGAAAACAAAAATACCAATCAAATCCCTTACCTGCTGATTTTGAACATTCCAAGCAGATAATCACGCAATTCAATTTCTTCAGTCATGGCAAAGTAATTGTTTGATATAATTCTGATCACAAGGGTCTTGTTGCAATAATTAAATTTTTCCCATTTGATAAACTTTCTGACCAAGACAAGAAGGAAATCAACTTTGTGACATTTTTCCTTCACCAGTCAAAAAAAATTTTCAACACTGTTTGTCCCTCAAGATATTGGGGTGGAAAAATGTGGGCAATTGGATGGCAAAAATCATGCACCCCTTTGAGTTATTTTGACACTATTTGAAGAAATCATCTATTCAATCTCACCCTCAAGAGTATGCTTTTCTCAATCTTAAGGCAGACAAAGTCTCTCAAATTTTAGGACAAATGTTTTAAAATTTGGCCAGACTTCCCTTAAATCAAACTGTGAAATAATGAATGAAAACTGCATCCTTTCCTTCCCACCACTCAAATTTAGTTCTTTTCCTACTCCCTTTGACTGCTCTCCACATGTCACTTTCACATCCAACTCTTTTTACAACTCACCTCACATTTACAAAGGTGACATCTCTGAGTATGCCTTTTTACCTGCAGTTCCAACCAAGAAATATGATAGATGAATTATTGAAACTATGGATGAATATCAAGTATCAGATGCCCAATTTGTTTTTCCTGACCTTGGCTTTGGAATTTTTTTCAAGCAAAAAGGTATAGTGAAAATGGTTTCGGCAGCCAATAAATACAAGCACTGAACTTTTCCTGCTGTGGAGAGTGCCACTCATACAAGAAAGGCAATGTCAATGCAAATCAACAAAATCACTTGAAACACTTCCAAGGACTTGGGCAGTGGGAAAATATACTCTAGGAAAAAAAATATAAATAAAAACAAAAAATATTTTTTATTGGTGGGGTTAAAAATATTCTTAAGCATTGTTGTAATCAAAAATGATTTTTTTTCTTTTTAAGTTTTTCATCAAATAAAATATATTTACAGGCACAACATTTGAGTAATCTGCTTTAATTCATCTACTGTTCTACTGCTACCAATGTATGCCAAAGCCACTGAACACTTATCCTTTTTTTGGTTGCCATTCTTTCCCTCTCCATTTTCAGTTGTGCTGCTGTCAATCCTTCTCCTTTTCCTCTTTTTGAAATTCTAGCTCAGCCTGCTTCAAATTCCACTCAGAATCCCATTTTGGTTGATGAGCCAAACTCTTGGCTTTCTGCTTTTGAAAATCAATAGCCAGTTGAAAATCCCACTTCTCCTTTTCAAACTGAATTTTTTCAGATTTAATTTGCAGTTTCACTGTTTTTCAGAGGGGAATAGGAATGAGCTTGATTTTGAAAGCAAGGAGAATCCAATGGGCTTACTTGAATATCCCTTCTCCATGATCTCCTCAAAGCCCAAAAAATTTGAAGAGTTTCTCCTCTTTTGAATGCTATTGGGTTTGATGTTTATGGAATTTCAGGCCTTTTTCTTTCCCTTTGCAGAGGAGGTTTGTGTGAGAACATCATTTCTCTCATTTAAAGGTGATGTGAGAGGCCCCATTGGCTTGAGTTTTTTGGCCATTCAGGAATTAATGAGCCTGTCTTTTTACAATCTAAATCAGTAAGTATTAACCAGACAGAATAGAAAAGAACTTGGTTCCTTACTTGAGAAGATCTTGATAGCAATTTTGATACAGGAATGACATCCTCCTCATTTTCCAAGTTCTCCAGTTCTTCCACACCAGGAAGAGAGAAATCAAAAGAAGTAAGTGAGGGTTCCAAGCTTGGGTTTGACTCATCAATCAATGTGGAAGTAGATGTGATTGGAGCTGATTGTTTTTGAATATCCTCCTTGGCATCAGATGGGGGCCACTCAAAGGCAAAGGTTTCATCAAGGTCCTCATTTATAGGCTGAGCATCCCCATCCAAGTCCTTGGAATCAACTGAATTGGATTTTTGGGCGCCAAAAGCAGCTAGAGGGGTGATTTTGGCCTTATTTCCAAAGATTCCATCCATTTGAATATAAAAAGGGCAAATGGAGTCCAACTTATCAACCACCAAGTTGACCCCCTTGGCTTTGTTGGAGTTGGTGATACCAAAGCCGGTGGAGATTGACAAGGAGTGGGCTTTTTTGTACTTGGCTTCATAATTCTTTAATTGATCCCTCATCTGTTTGGATAAAAGATCCAGACTACCTTTTGTTTTATTCTTGAGTTCATTGGCCATCAGGAGATGACCATTGACCTTAGAGGATTGAGGTTGGCCAACGCATGTTTCATTGTTGGATCCAAAGAAAGCATTGTAGTTGGAAGGAATTTTGAGCCAGTTTACCAGGATGATGTGATCAGTTCTCTTGAGCTGACTTGAGCCTTTGGAAGCTGATGGGGGAGTATTTTTGGATGTTTAGTTCCTGGGGGATGTTTGCTTTTTTCCATTGGAGTGTTTAGTGGACTTGCAGGGGGAGGATTGGTGAGGTGCCATTTTAAAATATTAAGAGGGATGAAGGGATGAAGGACTATGAGAGGGTTTAAGTGGTGAGATTGATGAAGTGATGAGAGGATGAGAGTTCTGAAGCAAAGAGGATAGGAAGATAGGAGAGTGATGAAGTGACAAGAGGGATAAAGCAATGAGAGTTAGGATGTGATGAAGGAAATAAAGTGATGAGAGTGATGAAGTGATGAGGATATTGATGCAATGAAAGTTAACTGGATGTGATCAAAGAAATAAATTGATGAGAGTGATGAAGTGATGAGTATATCAATTCAATGAGATTTAGCTTGATGTGATGAAAGCAATAAAGGGATGAGAGTGATGAAGTGATGATGATAGTGATGCAATTAGACTTAGCTGGATTTGATGAAAGAAATGAAGGGATGAGAGTGATGAAGTGATGAGGATAGTGATGCAATGAGACTTAGCTGGATTTGATGAAAGCAATGAAGGGATGAGAGTGATGAAGTGATGAGGATAGTGATGAAGAGATGAAGAGAAATGATTCATATTTTTTTTCAGATGAGGTTTGAGGTAGAATTTTTGGAGGTTGGAGGTGGAAAACCAGGGGTGTATGAAGTGGAAAGGCGGTAGAAGCCGTTATTTAGTTTACTTGGAAAAACCCACTTATTTTTAGGTAACTCTGACACGTCTGATGTGAAATAAGTGGGCTTTTATGATTTTTAATGGCAGGTTTGAAATGGTGGATTTGGTTTGAAACACACCATTAAAAAATGGTGGGTTTTCTTAACTCTGATACACCCAATTCATCTAAGATGGATCCATCTGGGTTTAAATATTTTGAAGTACCTAAGAGAACAGGAAGACCAAGGAAGAACAAAGTGGTTAATTCAATGGTTAGTTTTTTCTTGTTCTGGTTTTTTTATCTCTTTCCTTTGGATTAATTTTAAAAGCATATGGTTGAAAATTCTTTTTCTCTAATTTCAGAATCTGAGGGAAAGGAAATGAAAGGAAGCCCAATAATAGGCACAGGAAACAAATAAACAGAATTCAGAGGAGGTGATTTTGTTTTTAATTTTTTTTTAATTTTCTTTTTTATTTGTAATTAGGATAAAATTCCACTCTGATCAGGATCAATTTATAAAAGAATATTAATTAAGTGGATGTAACAGCTGCCCCTGGCATGCAAGGGGATGAAGGCACAGGAAATACTGCTCAAAGAACTCAATATCCAGGAGTAAGGCTCTAAAGGAGATTCAAGGCTGAATCCAACAAGATTAACACCAGAGAAATAGTTTAGATGATTAAGGTAGGCTTTGGTTGGCTTTCTTGTGCAGAGATTACACCTATTGGAAGGGAATAACCAATAAGAATTAGTATACTAATTAATTGGGGGGAATTAGTCCAGAAAGGGAAGAGAGGAAAGTATATGTGAGAACTGAGAGGAGGCCTTGAGGAGGGATGACTGGTGCTGGGGCTGGGATGCCCCATGGTATCAAATGTTGACCAATTGGGCTTGAGGCAGTGGCTTGATGGATTGTGAAATGGGCATTTCCAGAAAGTTGTGCCCCGTACTCAACTGGAGTATGGGTTGTCTAGCCAGGATTATGTACTATGGGTTTACAGTATGTACTTTTCATACCAGATAGAGTTGAAGGCAAGATGAGGATACACCAAGCCATAGAGAGATAGAGAGGGGAGCCTCGGAAAGTTTACTAGGAACTGCAGGGCATTCAGGAGGATACTTCAGGAGGTTTTGCATGTAGATAAAGGGGTAGAAGTTGGATTTTACTGAGAACTCAGGCTGGCTGAGGGTTGAGTATGGCTGAGGAGACTGAGTCAATTTGTGGTCATAACAGTGGAGAATAGCTACCAGAGCTGGAAAAATCGGATAAAATCAAGAAATTTAATAATTTATATATAGGGGGGATCAGTCTATTTATTTTTATTTTTCATTAATTTTGGAGTCAAAATGTGATCTTATGCAGACTGCCACCCAAGGATTCTAAGTCTTGGTACTGAAAGCCTGAAAATCACTGTCAAACAACACATCAGGTCTTTACAGCTGAACCCAAGCGAACCCTTTGCAAGTGGAAAGGCACAATGGCCCATCCACACTCCGCGCAAACAGGCAATGTTTTTTCAAATACGTCGCGCTGACTTTTTTGCCCGCGCCGCCCTTCAGAAAAAACGTCGCCTGGTGTGTGGCAGAAACGTCACCTGAGCGCTCTTTCTTGCTCCTCACCATTAGCTCAGACAATGACTCGCCGTGGCTCAACGGTTCTTGCTTGGTGTGATTTTTAATGCACTTTACATATTCATACTACACATGATTACATTTTTATTTAAATTGATAACCAACTTGGGTACAAATCTTATCAAGGTCAACATGTATTGAAATGTAAGCAAATACAAGCAAATTTAAGTTCATCAACCAGCCTAATCAACCTAAATAGGATCTTCTAGCCTCCTAATAAACTCCACCCACACAATCAGCCCGGGGTTGTGAGTTAATCAACCAGCCTCATCAACCCAGCCAAGCCAGTTTGGTCAGCTTTCAGATGTGTGCATAACAAACCAACGCAATCAGCCCACACTGAGTTTCTGTTAGCAAGCAATCACCACCACTGACGGCTTATAAATTCACCCCCCCTCCGGACATGAACTACCACTCCATCAGCAGTGCATGCTTGATTTTAGCTTTCTTGTCTACTGCCAACCCCATACCAAACTGTTCCTAGCTGTCTACTATCAAATTACCGACTCACCATGAGTATTCCTCCTTACCATGCTGAAGCTCCTAGCTCCAATCAAGCTTTTCAAGAGTTTGTTACTCTAACCATGACCGAGCAGGCTCAGCAATTGAGAGAGATGCGCCAGGAGCTTGGCCAGAAAGATATCACAATCCAAGAACTTTTGAATACCATCAAGTCGCTCCAAATTGCCCAGCAAGATTCTTCTGAATCCGTTCCCACATCTGCTAGCAAGACCAAGGCCAGTCAAGTTGAATTGAACCCAAAATCCTCTGTCAAAGGGAAACAGGCAACCCCTACGCGTTTGGTGAGTGTTGTATCTTTCTGGTGATGTTTCATTGACCCTAATCAGTCAAATGTCTTGATAATTTCAGGTAAGCGGGCCACCCAAACTGACAACTCCAAAGTCAAAACCCACTAATTCCAATCAAAAAACCCGTGAAAGTACTCCAAAGTTGGTCACACCAAAGAAGCCCAACCAGGTTGTGCTAGCCGACCTCCCTCCAAACTTCAACAATACTAAGGTACATACGTTGTTTGATTTATTTGCTATATGTTCTTGTTTGAAGTTCTGATGCAGTTGTTTTCCTGTGTAGCTGGCCCTTTATGCTCATATTAAAATCTTGTGGGGTTTGATTGATTCTTGACCTATCCCACCAGCACCTTGCCACGAAGTCCTTCAGGAGTTCTACAGCCAGTTCACGGATCCTGAACAGTTGGAAGTTGTGCTCTCAAATAGAAACTCCACCCCTTTGATTTCCGAAAGTGAGATCCAAACACTCAAGAATGCACGTCTAGGACGGAGGAATGTTGGCCCTGGTATTGTCCACATTGAGGAAACCTTCATCAGTTATGCCCGTAGTTGTTTGGCACGCATGGGACTCCGCATCTTGGGCCCAAATCTTGAAGAACCTGTTGACTCACTGCTGAATTCAGCTTGTTGGATCTCAGCAATCTCCACTTTTTGACAAATTGCGGCTGCTGGAGCGTACAACTACATGAACATAAACTTAAAGTATCTCAAAAATATCAAAATCTTGGGACAGTGCTACAATCACTTTGTCCATCATTTCATGATGGAACAATTCCAAAAGGAACAAAAAGAACAAGGAGCTTACTCTTGTGAGGAAGAAAAGAAAGTCATTTGCAAAGGACGTGAACGCGTAAGTGTTTAATTTTTCAGTAGACTTTTTTTCTTTGGCTGACTTCTTGGTCTGTCATAGCTTCGCGACATTTGATACAAATTTGCTGTCAAACAAAATTATCCAGTTTGCTACAAGAAGATACTAGAAGATCTCCATGCTCACAGTGATGATGAGTACAACCCAAAACATAAGGTTTACATAATAAAGACCCTTCCCTACCGCTCCGACACAGCCAACAAATTCATTCTTTGTCTTGACAAGATCATCATGGAATCCTACGAGACTCTTGGAAAGAGAAACCAATGTTGAAGACGTGTTTTACCAAAAAAACCGCAGCCTACATTATTTCCCAAGGCTCCCCAACGTTTACCACTTGACTTTTACAATGCCGAGTGGTTCAACAACCTTCAACCTCCAGTCAAGGATTTCACCGCCAATGTCAATGAGGTGGCCTTCTTACCCAACCCATCCCACATGTTAAGAGGCAAGAGACACCCCAATGAGAAGTTGTGCACCAATAATTTCACCAAGAAATATTGGGACATAGTGACTGGTCCATACGATCTTGACCATCTAATTGCAAGTGAAGATAGTGAAAGTGAAAATGAGGATGAGGGAGACAGAAGCTACTGTGGGACTGAAATAGACCTCTCAGATACTTCTGGAGATGATGATAGTGTATGTGAACCCAATGAGGACGATGATGACTTTATTGATAATGAGGTTGGTGAAGCCTTTGACTCAGATGACTGCAACCAAGCCTATGAAGGAAATAGAAAGATGCTGGTTGACGAGGAGATCTTGTAAGCCAGTTGGCGCTTTAAATTTCCATTCATTTGTTTTTATCTACAGTTTTACAAGCTTTTTCCTTCTGTTTTTTTTACTCATTGTTTTGTTTGATTTTTGTACCAAGTTTCTCAGATATATTGTTGTAGTTGTTTCAATACTTGGTAGTGGAATCTACGGCTGCATAGCCATTTTTTTTGCGTTTTTTTTTCTGAGAGACAAAGGAGGCAATTATAAATTTACCACAGAGGGGGAACTAGCTGATCCTTACGGTCAGCCGCAAGTGTCCAAGTAGAGGAGCAACTTACACAAAAACGCATTCCCAATTGCTCCATGTTCTACTGACCCAAGAGGATTGTAGTTGCCGGTGTCGGGGTAGATCACAATCAATACCTATCCCATGTCGAACCGGCAGCATTTTGACTCAAAGTTGCTGGAGTAAAGAAATGAAGAGTATGAATTGCAGCTTGAACAAAAAAAAAGAGTGGAAATACAACATGTTGAAAACTCAAAACTACTAGTCACCAATGCAATCAATATCCATGGTCATGGCCTCCATGGGGTCGGTACTTTCCATTTTGGAATCATGGACTGCATGCCATAGTACCAGTGGGTGGGTATTCCCAACCACCCAAGCATCCAGTAGCTTGTAAGCACACAAGCCCCCAATTTTGCCAGCCGGCAACAATGAATACTCACCAGGTTTCACTTCACCCACTGAAACCTGCATTTGCTTAAGTAAACCCCCCCATTCCACTTCAACATTGCACTCTTGCTTGATCTTCATGGGTTTAGTCAATTCAATAATAACTTGAGTCAAGTGTTGAGATGGTAATTCAACATTGTTGATTTGCACAATGTGAATAACAAAACCGTACATCTTCTCTCCATTTTCCTCCCACCAAACTCCATTGCTTGGTTGTTGGGTTGAAATAGTTGCCCCACTTGAAGATGTCATTGATTTTTGTTGCTTGACATTTCGCATCAAAATTTTTGCACCTTCTGGATGAGGGATGTCTCGATAATCACGCAGGTTTTGATCAAGTAATTGTAAGTGGTTTAGAAGGACATTGTAAATTTCTAAGTCCAAGAGAGTTAAGTTGGCTTTGATTTCTTTTGTAGTTGCGGTTTTTGTGTATTCTTTCTTGTGTGATAGGCGCTGTATTTGACAAAAAATGCTTCATCATTGAAGCTTCAATTTCCCCTGGAGAGAGAAAATGTTAAAAGAATGGCAAGGTTTAGGCCAAGAGTAATGAAAACTAACCTAATAAGTCATTGTTTGACAAACTCTGGAGCATGTTGTTTAAGCGCTCCCCACCAAACTCGGAGATTCCAATCAGAGGTCCCCACCAATCCAAAAGTTCTCCAATATGAAGAGAATAATGGTGATTTGGTTGAATTGAGACATTACTAAATAAGACACTAGACGACTGACAGTATGCTTGATAATTTTTATTGAATTCCCTGCAAGATTCCTTTGTAATTTGCTTTCTTTCAATAAAATGCGTGCACTCAACCAAACTGCACAGATTTTCTAACAATAAAAGCGTTTGAGACCTTTGAGACCGTTCATTTGACCATCTTCCACCAAAAGCATCCAAAACGACCAATGGAAGGTGGTTGGCAAATAGGGAATGCCATTTGCTTGCCTTGAGTTTTCCATTGCTTGCGGTACCAACTGCTTTTGGAATCCTTGATACTCCTGGAGGAACCATGACTGACTCCAGTAGACTTTGAATTTTCTTTTTTTCCATCATAGTTAGCCCTCCTATCCTGTCATCTCTGTCATCTGATTGTGAGACACATTCTGAATCGGAATTGCTGCTTAAAGCACCTACTGGTTTGGTTCCTTCTTTTTTTTCTTCCAAGTTGAAATTCCATCAAACGCGAAAATGGTGTTGAATTACACCTTCGTACCAATTGTGCATAAAACCAAGCACGACATGCATGACCGGGTCCCAGTATGGTAAACGATTCAACTCGGACCACCAAATTCCGGTATTCTTGACATATTGCTCTCTTTCAGAAGTTGTTGGCATGTCCTTCCATCGAAGGGATTGCAAAATAGTATCACGTCCATTCCGTTTTTTCGCAATTTGAAGGAAAGATCAATCATCTTTGCGGCAGAAACACCAGGAGAAGAATCGAGTAGCTGAATGAGAAGCAAACCCTGCCACCTTATGTGTTGCTACAACGTCTCCTATCAGTGCCCCAAGCCTCACTTGTACTTTCCGACCATTGTTAAACTTGTATGTTGGAATCCGGATACCATCGTTCAAGATCAATAGTTCATCAATCAGAGGTTGAAGGATATTGGAAATTTTTGTCATGTTTGGTTCTTTGGGACCTGGTATGACACCAGCTAGAAAAATGTAGTGAGTTTGATTCCAATTTTCGGGTGGTAAATTGAGACAGGTGAGAGCTAAAACCCCAGCCAAAGATTGCCGGCCTGCAAGTTTGTTCCCAAAGGGATTAAACCAATTTACAAAGAGTGAAAATGTGAGCTTCAAATAGCTGGGTTTTCCACTTGGCTCAATTTGATCGGAATTGGTCTTTTTCCAGGCTTTGGACTGTTGATAGTCAAAAATCAAGCTGGTAGGAGCCTGGCCAATTTTTTCATTCCAATCTTCAATTAACTTTTCGACATGAGGTAGGCATAAAAACCATTTTAACCAGTCCTTGAAGTCCTGAGTAACAAAAACCATCTTGAATTTTGAAAGAGGATTTGGAACATGGCAAGATTGGACAAGTGGTAAGATATTGGGGCGGAGCATTATGCCAGGTTTGGTGAGGTCGTTTCCACATACAGGGGCATTTTTGGTGATTTTGTATGAACAAACAAATTCCAAACTTTCAACGTGGTAGAGCGAGTAACATTGAGGACAGCAGATGTATGTGAAAAATTCGGGGGTAAGATCCAGATGCTTGAGAATTGTGCGGAAATCCTTCAAAAGTATTGAATCAAGGTTTTGGGGCGTTGGCGGTTGATAAAACATTGCCACAATGGATAAAATCTGATCTTGCGCAATTCTGCACTTCTCCTGGCTGAGGCCACAGACCAAGTAAAGCCACGTGATAAATAACATGATTGCCTCTAAATCAATGGTAGGAAGTCAGCTGAAGTATGACAAAACACAAGTAAACATTTTAATCACTCACGGTAGATCCCAGATTTAGGTTGGAAGACTGTTGAAACATCTTCTTCCTCTTGAATATGCTGGTCCGACTTCTCACATTTCTTGGACTGGGTTTGAGTAGGTGTTGCTTTTGGTGGTTTGATTTTGGGCCTTGCGTCGGATGCTTGATGTTTTGATCTTGTTGAAGGATGGACAAGGAGACCTTTTGTTTCAACACCATTCTGACTGAACGAACACCTTGAGCACGAGCTACACAGGCACAGTACTTGCTGGGGAGGCATTGATGAAACTTGAGGCTTGAGAGGATTGAAACAAAATACTGGCGAGTCGTTGTCTGAGCTAATGGTGAGGAGCAAGAAAGAGCGCTCAGGTGACGTTTCTGCCACACACCAGGCGACGTTTTTTCTGAAGGGCGGCGCGGGAAAAAACGTCAGCGCGACGTATTTGAAAAAACGTTGCCTGTTTGCGCGGAGTGCCGGCAATTTTACACTTAGCTTATTCATTAAAGCATCACTGATGGATGTTGAGGTCATGGGTTCAAATCCCATAGTTCAAAACTAAATTTTGGATTCTAAAAATTAATTTTAATATTTTTCTTTTTCAATCAGAGGTCAGGAACCATTGTCAATAATTTTTTTTTCCCATAATTCTATTCCTGGGACTTTGAAGAGGCTCACAAGAAGAAAACATGAAGATGCAGATTGAGATTCTTATAGGCCTCCAGGGAATCTAATCTTTTCTCCCACAGCTTCAGCTTCTGAAACTGAAAAGTTGAATATTTTTCTGAAATAATCTTGCTTTATGGTTCATTTATTAACCTGTCCTTTTTTTGATGATCTTCAAGGTAAAAATTTTTCTTTTTCATCTTCTGATAATTTTCAAGTGGTAATATTGATAAAGTAATTATTTTTTCATTCACTCTCAGATAATACTAATATTTCTTTCCTTAGTATCCATAAAAGCATTTCATTTTCCCCAATACAGCAATACCACAAATTTCACATGTTCAAGATCTGAGGGGTCTGTTGGTTTAGATTAGTTTTGGTTAAATTGGGCTGTAACTCTGAATATTGGAGTTCAACAATTAAGGAAATGATGAAAAAAGTTGAATCAAACCCTCTCTTCAAGGATGAAAATTTCATTGATAAAGTCTGGGATGAAAATTTTGAAAAAGAAAGAAAACATCTAAAACACCCTTCTGGACCTTCCCCTCAAAGTTACTGGATTAAATCCCCTTACCATGGTTTCCTGCTGGCAGATAAAAAAAAAGGCCAGTGGTAATTTTATATAATTTGACACCATCAGCTTATTTTCCCCTCAATTCCCCTCCAACTGCCAATTCTCAAAAATCTCCCATATGTTTAATTTTTTGGAAGATTTTAAGCACATAGTTTCTTTCTGCTACCAATCTGAACTGTGTCATGCCCCCCAATTAGATCCCCTTTGGAAGGCTTTTGCTAGCAAGGAATTACAGAAATGGGAGGATTTGATTCATAATAACTTAGAACTTGGTTTCAAAACTTTTATTTTTTTTAACTGAATTTTTCATAATTTTTATTTTGATTGATTATTGAACCAATGTTTCATGGAAAAAAATGCTACTTTTGTGTTTTTAATTATGAATTTTTTGGGAAAATAAATACTACAAAAAATCCTCATCTAATTTCATTTTTCCCTTTTCAATTACACCAAAATACTGCAAGCTCAAAATTTTGAAAATGCTTTGGAAAGATAAGTAAAAAAAAATTTGAAAAGAATTTCTTATTTTTTATTTTAATCCCATTTTCTGGAAGAAAAATTAAGTTTTGCAAATCCTAAAAATCATATTTAAATTTATTGTTATATTTGGAAAACTTGTGTCCCTTCAGAATTTCCAAAATTATTAAAAAAAAAAAAGTGAAAAGATTTGATATTTAACAGGGTTTTTCTTCAATTTTTGATTCTAGTTTTGAAGGCCTTTAAATTGACCAAAAACTCTTGAAAAGTTTTTGGAGAGGTTTAAGATTCCCCTCTATGTGGTAGTTTCTTTTCTTTTTTTTTGAAACCCCACAAAACTGTGTGTATTTAAGAAAAACTGCATGGATGGGGGATGTATAGTCTGTAAAGCACGTCTTGGAACCTGTAAAATTTTTACTTTTTGTGTGCCCAGCAGGAATTGGACAGGCACCCAGAGGGCTTCATTGGGTCAGGCTAGCAGGGGTAAAAACTTGGGGCCCAACCAAGCTCCCCTTGACACCAATCAGAGCTGATTGCACCAAAATGACCAGCCACCCTACAAAAAACTTTCAACCATTGATATTATTAGAAAAAAATTATTTTGTGGTTCAAAGCATCCAGCTTTTATTGGCGCCAAGATAAAATTGGCTGGGTGCTAAACTTATTTGGCTGGGCATCAAGTCAACCTTGGCCAGGTGCCAAGAAATCTTTGCTAGGTGCCACACACGCTTTAGCAAATTTTGAATAACTTTGATTGGTGCCCAAACAGGCTTTACAGACAATATGGTGTATTAGGGCTGTCTGGGAGCCTGGCCATTTTTTTCTTGGCATGCGCTAATCAGGACTTGTTTGGGCGCCCAGCATGCTTGATTGGGTAGTTTTTGCAGGGGTTTGAACTTGGGGCCCAACCAATTTTGTCTTGGATCAGATCAAAGCTGGGTGCAACCATGGACTAAAACCATCTTTTATTGTCCTCTGAATTTGATTCTCAATGTTTTTAAACAGGTAATTCTTTTTCAATCTCATTTCTTTGAATTTTTTTGTGGGATCATCATCAAATTCAAACAGAAGAAGAGGAAGAAAGTTTTCCTCTGTGAGGGGGAACTGACTTGTGATTCAGCCAGCATCTTGGCCATCAAATCACTAACCTCATTTTCCCAACCCAATTCTTGTCTCAGATGGAAATCACTACTAGCTAATTCTTTTGCAATCATCTCCTCCACAACCGTAGCTCTGATTTTGGGACAACCAAGCAGAGGAATGTTTTGAATGTTTGAAAATATTTTTCCTCTCACTCAACTTGATCCTCCACCATCATGGCTCAGGTACCTCCTCCTCCTCCTGGGTAGAGTTATAAAATTTGGTAATGCCTGGAAATCCAAGTCAAGACTGACATTTTTGGCCACTTGGAGTGGTTTGATAAGACAAATCACTGCTTGGATGTCCTTGGCTCAGATTAAGGATTCCCCACCCTTGGCTTTTTATATTTTTTTATATTTCATTTGTTCCAAAAAAATTAAAATAAAAAAAATTACTTGAGATTATTCACTTACATACAAATACTTGAATTAAAAAGTAATATATATATATATATATATTGTGCTAACTTTTCATTTGAAAGAAGCAAAAAAAATATTTGAGATTGGGACCATGCAAACATCTTTGATTGGCTACCAAACCAACTTTGCAAGGCGCCAGGCCAATTTTTCCATGTGCCAACTGAAACTTAACAGGGCATCAAGCTCTTTTTTTGGCTGCCAGGTGTGCTTTACCAAAAAAAAAAAAAAAAAAAAAAAAAAAAAAAAAAAAGAAAAAAAAAAAAAAAGAAATTGGCCAGGCCCCCAGACATGCTTTATAAAAAATACATAAGGATTTGGGGTATGAAAAAAAAACAATTCTAGAATCATTCCTTATTCAAAAAAAAGGTGTGAATTCAGTAAATCTGGAAGGAATGAACTTAGCCTAGGCCTGTAAAAAAAAAATTGTTTCAAAGTGATGGTTAATTTTACCAGGAATGAATTGATTTAATTGAGTTTAAAAAGAAGTTAATTGAATAACCCAGTTCAAACTTGGTTGTTGATGATTTAAGGACAAGGGATTGAGTTTTAAAATTGATTCAAAATTATGACTGGATTAGCCAGAGGTTGAATTTAAGATATTTGAAGATGGATTTGAAAATAAAAGCTGAGATGATCCCTTAAATTTTTGGGTCTTGAAATGATTAAGTAGGATGCATTGAGCTGATAGAGTGCTTTAATTAGTTTGGTTTCATCAGTTTTTGGGGTCACAGTTAGATTCTACAATGAGCTGAGATAAATTTCAGATCTTTTTTTTCAAGCTGTAGACTTTCAGTTTCAAACCTTCACAATTATCCTGATAAAAATGATCAATGGTCCTTCCCAAAAAAAAAAGGTGGGGGTGGGGGGGTGCGCAGGGGTATTATTTTTTCCCCTTTTTTTTCTCTTTTTTAGATCAGGGATTACCATTTGAGAAGAAAAATAGAAGGATTGACAAATCAATGAGAATATTTGAAATTTTGGAACTTCTGATATTGAGTGATACACTCACCAATCAGTGAACAGTAGCTCACCAATCTCAACCATCATCCTGATCATGATCAGGTTGAATTGAGCTACTCAACCACAAACCAGGTCTTACAAAATTTCAACCACCATCTTTGATGATTTGGATTTTACTTATTGATATTAGATATTTAGTATTTTTAAAATCTAAATCAAGTCATTATTCCTATCATTTTTCTGTTCATTTTGGTAGGAGCTACATAAGTATATATATATATATATATAAGAAAACTGCAATTTAAAGGACTCTTTATAAGAATAGGATACCCATGAATTCAACAATCCTTCTGAGAGATGATTTCCTACTCTCAGAGGGCCTCAAGAGAAAAAAAACCAAAAAACCAAAAAGCCAAAAAAAAACCAAAAAAAATCAAAAAAATCAAAAAAATCAAACAAAACCAAAAAAAAACAAAAAAAAACAAAAAAACCAAAAAAACCAAAAGAAACCAAAAAGAAACCAAATAGAAACCAGAAAAAACCAAAAAAAAACCAAAAAAAAAAAAAAAGAAACCAAAAAAGAAAAAAAAAACCAAAAAAAAACCAAAAAAAAAACAACCAAAAAAAACAACCAAAAAAACAACCAAAAAAACAACCAAAAAAACAACCAAAAAAACAACCAAAAAAACAACCAAAAAAACAACCAAAAAAACAACTAAAAAAACAACCAAAAAAACAACCAAAAAAACAACCAAAAAAACAACCAAAAAAACAACCAAAAAAACAACCAAAAAAACAACTAAAAAAAACAACCAAAAAAACAACCAAAAAAACAACCAAAAAAACAACCAAAAAAAACAACCAAAAAAACAACTAAAAAAAACAACCAAAAAAACAACCAAAAAAACAACCAAAAAAACAACCAAAAAAAACAACCAAAAAAAAAAAAACAACCAAAAAAACAACCAAAAAAAAAACCAAAAAAAACAACCAAAAAAAAAACCAAAAAAAAAACCAAAAATTGATATATCCAAGATTGTGATTTAAGGGATGTTTGCATATTCACAAGATTCATGAAACTTAAAGTGCCAAAAATTGCACATTTTAATGATTTCTTTTGCACAAATATCATGTATAATGCTGGACCAAAAACGTTCAATGTGTGTTTGGCATCTCAACTTGTCATGAAGTTGGAGAACACACTGGCAGGTGTTTGCCTTCCCAAATGAAATACTTCAATCTGCTTGAAACTAACAACTTCAACAATTTCAATGGAATCCATTGCTCATCCTCAGCTTCAACTTTCATCCCATTCAACCCCATCTCTTACAACTAAAAAAAAGCTTGAAACTAACAACCTCAAAAATTTCCATGGAATCCATCACTCCTCCTCAGCTTTAACTTTCATCCCAACCAACCCCATTTCTTTCAACTTAAAAAAAAACCATGACAAAAAAAATTGCCAAATTACTTTTGCTCAATGGTCTTCAGCTCTAGTTGCAAAGATTTGTCCAGCCTTACAGAAAGGGCATTGGAGACTTGGATCTGGAGGTGTTCAAAGGGTGGAGAGAGGGGATGTATTTACTTACCAAGTTCATGAAACTATTATTTTGGTCGGGACCAAAACATGTGAATTGGCAGTTGAGAAAGTGCAGGATCATGTAAGCAGGATATGGTGCCTGTGTGGATGGCTGATGGAAAACAGCTTCCATTGCAGACCTGAGATACCCAAATTCCCATTATACAAAATAAATTTTATTCATGATTTTCATGATCATTTTTTCTGTGGATGCCAAGGGGCCCTAGATTGATAAAGAAAAATTTATTTGCAGATAAGTTTTGATGTGGAGAATTCATAGTTTGGTTTATAATTTCTTGAATTCATATGTTAGATTGTTAATTTCAAGAAACCACCACCCCTACTAGTAGCTAGAATGATCTGGATCCTCAGAATCTAGTAGGCTTAAAACCATCATCTGTAGGTATATATCATTTAACCCTTCAAGGCTTCAAGTATATCTACATTACTCCACCATCATCAGAATACATATTCCCAAGTCATGATCTATGGGAGGAGGGGGATAAGACCATGTCTTCATAATAGAAAAATTTTTTGGTCTCTAGAGTCTAATTTCAATGAAATGATGAAGTATAAGTTGATAAGAAGATTCTGAGATGAAAACTCATGATTTGAGTATCTGTTAACAAGCTCTCAACAAGATCCATCAACAACTGATAGAAAGATCACCCGGTTTTTCCTTGAGAACGTGTGGATGATCATGGGTTTTTTGATTGATGGTTGCTAATTTTTTATCTCTTCCTCCTCTCAAGTCCAAAAACTAGCTCCCATGGGTGTGTACAGTGGGTAGACAAAAGTTTTGGGGCTGTTTTTTAAAGCAAACACATCCAGATACTTCAAACAATGTATATGAAGCCCAGGAATAATCATGGTTCATCTTGACCATTTCACTGTTGGGCTACCTCAACTGTTGACCATGGTCAACAACATCATTGTCTCAGTTCTTCCATTTCAATCCAATTTTTCATGATGATCACCAAAAAATAGCTGGTGAGTAAATTTTTTGAAATTTGATATGCTGATTTTACTCTTTATTTTTCCTTCCTTTTTTTTTAAAGTTCATGTTTTTCAGAGGATTTTTCTGTCCTATGGATCCAGGACTTCAACTGACCAAAAACTTGGAAAATAGCGCTAATTCAAATGGATTGTTGAATGATTTGAAGATCTTCCTCTCAAACCAATCAATCAAAAATCTGCCCCCAAACCTTGCAAGGACACCAAAACTCCCCCAGAGCTAGAAATGAATGAAAGATATAAAAATTTACCAGTCAAGGAGCTTAACTGAGTGTTTTTCAAGCATTGAAACATGTCCATCTCAGCTAGCCAATCAGAACTGGACCTGAATTTCAAGAAGTCAACCTCAATCAAACTTTGAATTAAAAAAATTTATAATAAACAAACATAACCTTTCTTTTCATTGAATTTTTTCACTGTCATCCTGCTTTGAGATATATTCAATGAGCAGTAATTTTGATGGTACAAACGTTCTTAATTTTTTTTTTACTCAACCCTGTTTTTCTGAGTATTTTTACTGTTTTGATTTTTTTTTATGAATTTCGAATTGAATTCTCACAAAACTTGTGAAATTTTTTCGATTGGAAAACAGATTCAAAGCTTTGAAAACATATCTATTTAATTATTCCATGCTTTTTTTGTGGGTTAAATTCAGCTTGAAACAAGTACTTGGAAGTACAGCAGCTGATTTAGTGTTAACAGTCCCATTAATTTTGTCTACACACTGTACTGTACATACATACACACATACCCACAAAGATTCTATTTTCTACTAGAGTATTTCCCCCAAATTTGGAAACTGATTGGGATTCAATAACTTTTATTAGGGATGCAAAACTTTGGGGCTGATTGGAAGATGAGTTTTTCAAAATTGGATTTGGTGACTGATTGGGATTGAAAAGTTGGGATTGAGGATTCCAGATTTGGGAGGTGATCTTTTGAATCTTTATATCCAAGAAGGATTAAGTTAAAAGATACATGAAATTGTTAACTTTCAATAAAATCAGGATTAAGCTACAAAGCTAAATGGCAATTTATTGATGTAGGAGTAACTCAAACACAATATTCTATAAATCTCAAGTTCATCAGCTTCTGGGATGTATAGAATTTCAAACCTCATTTTAAACAATGTGATCAGGTTCAGATGAAATTTGATTGTCATTTCTGTGTGTGACAACTATCCTTTTTGAGTGACTGGACCTTCTCCTAGGCAATGCCCCAGACAAATGACAATAGCTGAACGCTGTATCTCAGAGATGAATACACCAATTGGGGAAATTTTCTGAGCTTGAGAGCTTTTGAATGAGGATGAGAATACCAAAGGTACTGGGGACTTTGTGAAAATCAGCTTGAAAGGGAGCCCGTTGTCAGCAGGCTCAGGAATCCCTTGCAGGGGATGGGGGGATTGGAAACTAGCCCACCTATTGAATCAGCATCTGCCGTCTTGGCAACCATCATGTTTGTTCCCAATCTGACAAAATCCAAGCAAGTCCCATTGCAAAGCCCAATTGTACATCCAGTCCATGCTCCTCAAAATAATCATAGGCCAACCCATGTTCAGAGTCAACCTATGAGGATGGAAGTTGGGAAGAAATCATGGGGTGAGAGACTCTTGTTGGTATAGATTTTTGAGGACCATCTTCAACTCAGTCATGGCTGTCATCAGTCTTAATGGCTTGGTCTTCTTCATTACCAGGGAGAGGATCTGGTAGGAATTTATTCAAGCTATCAACAGCTGTATTTTATTTTGCAACATAATATAGAACGGTTGATTTGATCACCAGTTTCAAGGTAGTGGATCTTGATTGATCTATCCAAAGCTTGATCTCCACCAAGGCTGTGTACCGGATATTCTTCAGACCCAACTAAACAATCGAGTAAGAGATTATTTTCATCAAGCTTGCCTGCAGTGTGCATGTGTGAATCCAGGTGCAAATCTTGGACAAATCTCCAGGAAGAGGATTCTGGCCAACCTTGCACCAACGTTTTTGGGGAAATGTACATACGTACAGTTTTGAACCACTTTTAAAAAGGGGCCTCAAGTCCTTCAAAAGAACCCTTACTTTTTCTTTTGTTTCCCCTGTCCATCCTCTTCACATGTATAACTTTTCCTGGTAAGCAAGTCTGCAAAAAATTGGACCAAGTCTAGTGGACTTGTTTACCAGGTCTTGTAGCCTTGTTTTCTTGACAACAGGAATCTTTTTGGTTTGAAATGACATGATAATTTGAAGAAACTCATGCCTGTTGACCAAGGTGTGAAGGCTGGTGGTCAAAAGGATAGGCCACAAGCTCCGCCAAAATATCAATCTTTCATCTGCCACACAATAACTTCCCAATGAATCTATTTTTTCTTTGTTGTCATTGGAATCAATCACAGTTTATTTACCCTAATACAAACAGCTAAACCTACCAAGGGTTTTTATTTATTTATTTATTTTTTTGTTGTTCATAAACCACAGTGGCCACTGTGGAAACAAGAGACTAGTACTCTCCAGTCCTTAAGTTTGGGATTTATTGGTCCTAGTGTCTGTAAGAATTGGGATGCACCCTTTGAGAGAGAGAGAGAGAGATGAATAAATTCCTTCCTTCCTTCTGTGGTGGTATGCTCCTCTATCCTAGCACAGAAATGGGTTATTGTACCCTTCCCTGCACCCTTAACTCAGTACAAGCACAAATACAATCCAACAAAAACCAGAAAGAACCCTGAGAAACAGAAACCCTGAATCAACCCTATCCTCCCCTCCAAAATGCTTGCACCGCCACATTTGTCTGGTTCTTCCTTCTCATGGCGCTCACCGTGCCCTACTCAGAACCCCCCACACCTTCCTTTAGCCACCTAAAACTCCGTCTGCCTGCGGCCGTTGCAATTGTCACTGTTTTTCCTTCTCATGGCGCCCCTGCGCTTACCTTAACCACTTGACGCGCCATCCATACCTGTCAGCTTGCTACTATGTACAGAGCAACCTGTCAATAGCAACACAAAACTATAAAAAATAAGAATATCTCAATTAAAAAGATAAGGAGTGAGAAATCTAAAAATATTATTAAAGAAATGGATTCCTCACCCAAAATTAGGTAGGGTCACTCACTGACCCCACCCTTGAATTCCAAGTCCTTATATTTTTAAATTAATTAAAAAGAAAATTACTAAAAATTACAACACCAGTATGACACTTTTTGGCCATTCTAATATTTCACACATATTTTCACGTATAGGTTTTACACCTAAAATTCACTCAGAATTGAAGTGTTGTGTATATTTTATGAGTTACACGCAGAAATGTGTTATGTCACAATTCCCGCGCGCAGCCCCGCATCATTACATATCCCTACGTACTAGTAGTATCAGATTCCCGCGTATTAAAGACCCGCGCGCAGCTGATTCTGCCACGCACGCAGCGGATCCTACCCCGTGCGCATCTGTACTAACTGATCCCCGCGTCTGGATCAGTCGTGACTAATCTGACAACCAGGTACCGCTCAGAAGAGCTACAACCTAGTTAGAGTTGCATAGTATATGTAACAAACTGACACATGCATTACTAATGATCTAAAAAGATCAAAACTTAAATAAAATTAATGAAAATTAAGTTTAAAAAATTTTTTAATAATAAATCAAAGATCAAGGAGTATCATGTAAATCACTTACCCTGAACTTTGAAGACCACAAAACACTACAAGGAGTGTTCATAAAAATTATTAAAAATTATGTACATGATCAGCAGATAATAGAAAATCCGTAAACATCAACATCTACCCGCTTTGAAGCAATATCAATAGTACAAATGAAGGATGAGTGCAGAATGATCAAATTTACGCCATAACAGATTAACAGATCCTGTGGCTAAAATAGTACAGAACTCCAGCAGATCTAAGAACAGCTGATTGACAGCAACAAGTGGACGTGCTAATCTTTCCCTGACTGGCTTTCCAGCCTCAGCTCACGAGCAGAACCCTCTCTACATGCCCTGAGAAGATCAAAATCACCCCAAAAAGGTATTTATACAGACCTCTTTGGATCCATTATTCCATGATCAGTTACCAGGAATTATTTATTATCAATCAGAAACTGTGTCATTGTTGATCAATTGCTTATATGAAGATAAGCAAGTGATTTATGACTTAGTCTGTAGTAGTATTATTTACCCTTATTAACCAATCAACCCTTGAAGTTTAGTCGAGAAATCTACCCCATCTGCTCTGAAACCCTTCCAATTATTCCAGGATTCTCGTGGTGAAGTGCTCAGAGTGAGTGTTACCCTTCCTGTCTAGGCCATTTGTGCTGTTAAGCCCGGCCATTAGTGAAATAAGTCCTTTCTAAGGAACCCATATTTATTCCAAGGTTCTTAAACTGCCTAAGGAGACCCCTTGAAGAGAGTTTGCTAGTCTTTAAAGATCCCCAGTAGTATAATACTGTGGCCCCACTTTTATATTATATTGAAAACCATTTATTACAAAACCAATTAAATCTTGCAACAGCTCTTATTATATCATTTATTTGAGCTTCTAATTGTTTATTATTGGAATGATAATTATTATTATCATTCCAGCATTTTTATCACTCTCTGTAGCTAAAGGACTGCAAGGTTCCTGGTATCAGAGAGCTGACAATACCTGGGCCTCAATCCCTGATCCCAAATCCTGAGCCATCTGTGCACGCAGTAGCTCCTTCCAAGCCCGCAGTACTGGCCCTATGCTGAGAAACCTTGCGCTTGTTGCTGAGTGTGCTGCACAAATTCTGAGACCGCCCATACTCATTGCTGAGTGCCCAGGCCGCAACCTGTTACTGATCCATGTCTATAAAATGCCACCACATCCCCCCCAAGTTTATTTCTGTCCACAGAGGTCTTCCCACCATTATCTTGACCGTACCTGCGCTTCCCTTACTACCCACCACCCTTGCGCCCTTCCTCCACAACCACCCAACTCCTCCCTTCACCAAGCCCACCTGAGATCCCAGATATTCCAATTGCGGTGGCCCTCCTTGAAGCCAAATTTGAGGATTTTGGAAATTGGTCAACATCACTTTTAAAGGCCTTCCTTGTGGTTCCTGGCACCCAATCATCAGAAGCCCAATGCAAGCTCCTTGAAAATTTCCAGGCCCTACTGGATTTGTCACGGTTGGAGAGGGTGGACATGATGAAGATGGCTTAGGCTCATTGCCCTTCCATCCTCTTCCCTTCTAATTGTACTGTGCTTTCCTTTATACCTTTGAGAAATACATGTTTTGACCGTGTGTTCCTTCATAAGTTGAGTAATTCTGCAAGAGCAGCCTTGCGCCCTAAGTGAGTGAGTGAGAAAAATTCTGAGTCCCAATTTGCTTTGCGTGCAATGTAAGAATCCAAACAGTTCTGGGGAGGGGAAAGGTCCTTTTTTAGGCTGCCCTCCTGAGTGTTAGAAAATTTCTAAATGTAACCAGAATCAAGGTCCAGAACCTTGTGAATGAGGAATCAATGGGAAAGAGATAGACTCCATTTTAAACAATATCTATGGAAGACAACACTATCTGAGGCAAGATGTTGCAGGGAAAATACTTGAACAAAATAAGGTTTAGTATGTTCATAGATCAAGAGAACAAGGCGGTTTTAAGAAACAATTCCCACAATCTAATAAATCTGACTGTCAGAAGAAGATTGGGTATGATCAACTCAAACCCAACCAACCTCCATGCTCTAAATGAAACTGCCCAACTCTCCACAATCAAGCCTTTGAAGGGTACCAGATAACTGTGGGTGGCTGTAAAAAACAAAGCAATTTGTTTTATGAAGCTCCAGAAGCAAAGAAATAACTAATTCAAACAGGAATAACCCAACACTTTTCAAGGAACTCAAGAGTAGTGTGATAAAATGAAAATTCAGGTAAATACAGGGAGGGTTAACACTCCAGCTTTTAAACTTAATAAAACCTCTTAGTCAAACGTGACTGATCCAGAAAGACAATCAAGGGAATGATAAAGACCAGTATGTTCAGAAAAAGGGATCAAAGAGTGTTATAACACACTCAAGAATTCAACCAACTGGATTCTTCTCTAACCAGCAAGTCTATTGGTTGGTGATAAGGGATAAAGCTACAGGGGGAAGATCAGATTTTTGAGTTCAAGGGCTAAAGGATCAGAGGGAAATCATGGATATACCCTGGATAAAGACATATGATGAATCTCTTGGATAAGGGGGGGTGTATACGGACTCACTCCCATCAATGAATGAGAAAATTCAGGCGAGAGACACTCCTTTTATGGGCAAGAGGCCCTACAGACTATCTACAACTAAGAATGAGAATGGATTTTTTTTTTGTTTTTTCAAAAAAAAGACAGGATCAGCAAAAAAACTGATGAAAATAATCAAAAAATTGCAAAAAGATGAACATGATACAGAAAAAAATAAGAAAAAAAGATACTGACCCGGTGTCAAGGAAAACAGCAATTCAGTGGATGAGCAACCATGGGACAGAGTCAGAAGATGAGCAACAACAGCAGATTGAGGATCAACAATGAGATGGCAGACAAGAGTTTGCAAAAAGATTAGTGCAAGCGGCCACAAGTGGATGAGCAGGCCAAGCAACAGGTTGGTGATGAGCCGGCCAATAGCAGAGAAGGGTGTTGAAGGGATGAAGAAGATGAGGTTGGGCTCAAGGAAAACTTGAACACTTGAAAATTGAAAATTGACCATTTCTGAAGATCATGAGTGGTGACAAGGAGAAGGATTGACAGTGGAGATCAGGGATTTAGTGATCCAGGTCAGGATTGGATTAAGGGAGGATGACTGGTGGCGATTTTATCAGATTGGGTGAGCCAAGTGGGAGATTGTTGTTGGTTGGGCTCATTGTTGGTGCTTGGTGAGCGTTGGAGGCCAGACTTGTCTGAGCGCAGTGGTGATGGATGGGATGGTTTGGTGAATTGGTTTTCTCTTGGATGAGCTGAGGATGGACTAGGCACCAATGGATTTGTCCAAAATTTTGCAAGCTGTCAATCAGTCGATTGGAGTAATTTATTACATCAATGAGCGTATTGAAATCTTTGAGGAATGCCTTTGTTTTGTTCAATAACCATACATAAACCAAAATTTCTCTATATATTATTATTATTATTTTGACAGATGAATGAAAGATTACATAAAAGAATTTCCCTTTACTTATGAGGTATCCCAAATTGGTCACCACATCTCTCCCAAACTAACAGACTGTCCCTAGTCTGCACGTGGATTTGAAGATATTAAGAAAAGGAGGAAATAATGAAATTGAAACAAAAGAATGGTCATTTCTTGATCTTGAGAAAATTTGAAGAGTTGAAAAATATTTTGATCCATCCAAAGAAGCCCTGAAAGCGGCAGAAATAAAACAAGGAGGGTTTCCCAGGTGCTCACCAACATGGCATGAAGTAGATTTTTACCACAAAAAACACAGCAGATGGCCTTGGTGGTGCACAAATGGGGGACTTCCTTTTGGTATAAGTTGCCTCCACAAAAATGAAACCTCTTAAATTGATTGGAAGAGAAACTTCTGGCCAACTGAGTCCCATCCAGTTCTTCCAGAACCTAGGATCCACCTCTGACTTGACAAACCACCCAATAATGACAATTCCAGTGATTAAAAAAGCTTTCCTCACTGATTTTCCAAGGATTGATTATAAGCTAAAACTAGATCACCCAAATTCAAGAAATTCCTGATTCTTTTTTAGTGCTTATCTTCCCAATACAGGACCAATTTTTCTCTTTATTCCATCATCTTCTGGTAAGCTTCATCACAAATATCCTCACTTTGCTCCATTTGCTTGGATCTGGCAACTAATAGGTCAGTGGTTGAAGACACCTGCTCCAACAAGATACCCAAGAAGGATTCCATTTCAAGATCAACAGGAAAAACTGCTCTCTGACCAAAGATGACTTCATAAGGTGAGTTTCCAGTGGTCTGTTTGGTTGAGATTCAATCAGAGAAGAGAAATGGAGGGAGAAATTTGCAACAATTCATTCCACTTTCACCAGCTAGTTTTACAAAAGCAGCCTTCAAATTAGCATTGCCTTGTTCCACCATGCCTTGGCCTTCAGGATGATAAGGATTAGTAACCCTATGTTTTCCAGGAAGAGATTGTATAATTTCAGGAAGTTTGCCACCAAATTCAGAGCCACCACCAGTAGAATAAGATCAAGCCAAGTCATAATGCATTGTCCAAGTCTCATGAAGGAAAGCTGCCACTTATTCTGAGCTGAGATTCTTAAGGCATTTTGCTTTAACCCATCCAGAAAAATCATTTCTAGCCACAATGAGTTACTTAGCACCGCCTGCCTTTATGTGAACCCCATCCATAGCAATCCTTCAAAAGACAGTGGCCTCCCCAGTAGGATAAAAAATTTCAGCTGGGCGCCTAAGATCACGTTTTTGACAAATTTCACAACTCTTGCACCATTGGGAGATGGATTTCTTCAGAGATGGCCACCAGAATTCTTTTTATAATTGTTGATATTTTTTGGTTTCCCCACAACTGCCAAGAAACCATGGAGAATTTCAAGGATGGAATCTTGTTTAGAAGGAATAGTAACAAAAACAAGAGCACAAGGATTTCCTCTTTTCATAAGCCTAGAACCTTGTAAAAAGAATTTAGAGGACTTTTTTTTGTGAGATAAAAATTATTTAGCAGAAAGAAAAGGAGGTCTTTTTAGAGTTGAAAGGTACTGCTCTAATTTAAGCCAGAACCCTTGATGAAATCCATAATAATCTTGAGAGGAGAAGGTGAATACAGGATGGATTGAAGGTTCTTCTTCATTGAAATTTACTCCAACACAAGATTCCTCATCTCCACAAGGACGCCAAGATAAACCATCAGGCATGGTGAAATATTTTTCAGGCCTGTGAACAATATCAAAAGATAACAGCTGAATAAAAGCCACCCAATGACTCATTGGAGAATTTGGGAGGATGGGGGCATGGATCATTTGAATGATGGATCAAGCCCCAACTTTGAATTTGAAATGTTGACCCCAGAGGAATGTTTTGAGCTTCTTCAACATTTGAGCCACACCGCAGAGTTCCAGTTTAGGTTGAGGTTATTTGGACTCCACATTTGAAAATAACAATTATTCATAGAGAGCAGGAATTTCCCAACCATTTTCATTTTCCTGAGTAAGAACAGCCCCAAAAGATTGATAACTAGAATCAAAAGCCAGCTTGATCTTGCCAGCTCCAGGTCAATAAGAGATCTTTTTCAAAACTATGTCTTTACCAAAAATTGTTTTGAGCTACTGAAACAAATTTTTGCAATCTTGGGTCCAAATCCATTCAGCTTCCTTCCTGTTTAGTAACGCAAAGGAATGCAGATTTGGGATAAAGAAGGAATACAGATCCAAACATAAATTAAAAAACCTAGAAATCTGTTAAAATATTGCTGCATCATAGTGCTGCATTATTATGATTTCTTATACTCATTCTCTGTTTACTCTTTTCCTATGCTTCTTATTTTCTTCATTCTCTTTCTTATCACTTTATTCTCCTTTTCTTTCTATACGCGCGCCCTACCAATCCAGGCCAGTTTGTATTCAAAACTAGTATTCAATATGCTTCACCCCACTCCACGCGGCAAAGGTACTTAGTCTGAAGATCAAACAAATCACAAAGAAGGGACTCGTCGACCATCTTGTTTTCTATTTCAGAAGTGTTCAACAACTCAATTTCAATACTCAATTGTCAACATTCAAACACTTTCAAGAAGAAAGATTGGCCCACTCACGCAGAACCTATTCCAATTTGGTGCGATCCCCTTTTCAACAGGCGTCTCATTCTTCATCTCCCTTGTTTGACTCTATCTCTTATTTATTCTCAGAGGTATTCCAGCGTCATCAACAGAGGTAGTCTAGATCAAAATTTCATCATTGTCCTATAGTGTGGTAGGACTTAGAACTGATAGAAGCTGGGTATGTTCTATCACTACCATCATCTCTTGATCTCCAAGTTCATGCACTACTTCTCTAACTATCTTGTATGTATTTGCTGGTTTTATTCTCATTGAGAAATTCAGGTTTATCACAATTAACAGTTGAAAAGCAATAACTCAACCAGTCAACCAGCATGTCCAAATCCATGACAGCAACAATTCTTAAAACCGCCATTGAAGCTATTCCTCTTATCACCATGGAAATTTTCTTGATCTGGCGTAATCAAGTGGTGAATATGTTGGATCTTCAAGAAGATATTTATGATAAACTTACTGGAAGAAAATTGGACTCTTCTGGAAACTTCGTTGGACTTACCCACACAGAAAACTTAAGGATTAGGACAATTCTTACCTCTAAGCTAGACACTTCTGTTCAAGCCAACATCATAAACCCCGAAAACAAAAAAGAAGCCATTCTTATATGGACGAGCATCAACAAATACTTCGCGTCAAACCATGCCTCAAATCGTGCAAGATTCTTCAAAGAATTTCTCAGGACTCCTTTCTCTGTTACAAACGTCATGGGGTTCATTACTGACACAAAAACGGCCCTATCTTGACTCCACAAGGTAGGAATTGAGCTGCCGGTTGACATCATTGCCTACCTTATCTTAGAGAAGCTGCCTCCATCCATGGATACAGTAGTCCAACAAATCACTCACTTGGACAAGAAAGTCACTCCGGACCACGTTCTTGATCATCTTAGGCTCTTCCACAACAATCAATCTCTTGGAAGTGCCACAACTGACAATAGCAAAAAGGAAGACACAAACTCAGTCTCTTTTTTTAACAAAGAACTCAAACCCTGTGAACAGAATTGGCACAATCCCAAGGCCACTCATCCCAAGGGACGCTGCTGGAAACTTTACCCCCAGCTCAAACCCAGTTTTCCAAAGAAAAAGAAGTCGGAGGGTAATGAATCTAAACGGGCTGCAACGAATGTTAGATCTCTTCATTCCACTCATCTCAAAACGTTGTCCTCTCATTTATTTGTCCTTGACTCCGGTTCATCAACCCACATGGTGTCTGATGATAAGCTCTTTGATTGTCTAGACCAATCCCTGAATGGGTCAATTTCTACAAGTTCTGGGGTGAATAGTCTTGCATATTCTGGAAGAGGAACAGTCTTGATAAATGATGAGAAGGGACAGAAGGTGACGGTGTCGAATGTCTTGTATGCTCCGCGGAGCACGGCTAATCTTCTATTGGTCAGATTGTTGTTGTTAGACGGATTTCATGTCTCATTTCTTGTTGACAAGGTGGTACTCAGGAAAGGGAGTTGGATAGCTATAGGGTATGATGACTGCAATATACCTATCTTTCATCTCAATCAGGAGGTTTCTAACCTGGTGTCTCATTTAAGTCAAGAAGAAATTCTTCACAAATCTCTTGGTCATGTCAGCTATCATTGCATCAGACACAAACTGGGAATCAAGGTATCCAAACCAAAGGAATGCAAGGCCTGCACTGTCAGCAAAATCACCCGAGCGTCCTTCACATCCAAACATAAATGGGCTGAAAGGCCTTTTCAAGAGTTACACTGTGACCTGATAGGTACGATCAAGCCAAGGAGCATTCATCATGATTTGTATATACTGACTATAGTTGACAGCTGTACTAGATTTGTTGCTGCCATTCCCATTAGAGACAAAGGTCAAGCTGGATCCACTCTCCAATTTCTGATCAGCATGGAGGCAAAGCGATTTGGGAATTCTCCAATGGTCCTACACTCAGACAGGGGAACTGAGTTTTCCAACAAATCCTTGAAGAATTTTTGTCAAGAGAATAACATTAAACAGACATTCTCCAATCCTTATACTCCCAAGCAAAATGGACTGGCTGAGAGGTACAACCAAACAATTCTCAAATCTCTTCAAACAGTTCTCTTTGACTCAAGGATTTCCAACAAGTACTGGAGCATACTCCTTGAAGCCTGCACTCTCATCATTAACCAATTTCCGTCTCATTGAACAAACACGTCACCGTATGAACAATTCAAGGGGAGGAGGATTGAGTTGAGTTACTTTCATCCTATTGGTAACCCCTTTACATACATCTCTGGCAACAAGCCCTCCTCAACAAAGCTTGAACCCCGTGGGGCCTTTGGGAGACTGATAGGATACAACAAAGATCTTCTTTTGTACAAGGTACTCACAGAGGAAGGTTGTATTGTTGACACGAAAAGCCTCAAAATTCTGGATTTCAATGCCTCCCTCACTCCTCCTACTGATGACTTTGAATTCTTGGTAGATGACAATGAAGACATCACGGTCACGGCAGAAGGGCCAACTCAACTGTGCTCTCAGGAAGAGAGGACAGATGAGATTTCAGAGGAGTCCTTTCCTCCTCCTGATCTAGCTGAGTCTGGAGCCAATGATTCTGGTGGCGTATTTGCTCAACCTGATTCCTCAACTACCGTGGTGGTTCCGGCAACGAATTGCCCAGTTGAATCTAGATCTATGTACGGACTTAGAGAACAAACGGAGAAGATCAGACCAACTTGATACTCACATCTCAACAGGCTGAAGAAAGACCCGTTGTATTGGAAGGATTCTTGCAGTGTCAAACTGGAAAGCATCAAAGACCAAAACGTGTGGGAGGACTATGATGGGATTCCTGATCACTTTCTCAGGACAATGTGGGTCGACAAGGTGAAACCATCCACTGTCTCAGCGCCTGAACGTAAGAAATCTACGCTTTGTATCATGGGCAACCTACAGACGCCTGGTGTGGATTTCAGAGAGAGGTTTGCTCCCATGGGAAAGTTCACCTCACTGCTCATCTTACTCATTCACGGAATTAATCTTGGGCTGAAGATAAAGCAATTTGATGTTAAAGCCGCGTTCTTATTTGCTCCTTTAGACAAGGAAATATATATCTTGAAGCCAGAGGGATGCAATCGCAGATCTCGTTTCCTTAAGTTTAACAAATCCCTGTATGGTCTTAGACAGGCTCCGGCAAACTGGTTCAAGACCCTAACAACTTGGTTGGAGTCCATTGGGTATACCCAATTGGTTTTAGATCCTTGCTTATACGTTCACAATCTAAAAGGGTCTTCTCTCTTTTTTCATGTAGACGACTTGGTGGTGGTAGGAGAGGTGGATTGGTTTGAAAGCTTGTTCCTGGAACAGTTCCCTAGGTCCTCTGCGCATGACTTGGAACCGTGTTGGGGATGGATGTTGCAATGACTGACAGGGAAATACATCTCAGTCAGCTGTCTCTCATCAAGGAGACAATCAAGGAGCTGGGTCTGGCCTCTTGTTGTACTGTTGGCACGCCTCTCACACCTGGCTTGAGATTAACGCCGGCAACGGATGAAGATTGCAAGGAGTTCAGCAAACTCAACATCAATTATAAAAGGTTTACAGGTATTTTAAACCATCTGTTGTGTAGAACTCTCCCGGATCTCTCAGCAGCAGCCTCTCTATTGTCCAGGTTCAACCAGAAACCCGGCCTCACCCACTGGAACAAAGTCCTCCATGTGTGGAAATATCTAGTCGGAACTACTCAACTTGCTCTCACCCTTTGTCCTACGGGTGATACTCATCATGTAGAAATCTTTTCGGACACCATGTGGGCGGATGACCCGGATACCCAACGGTTGCAATCAGGTTTCCTGGTGAGGTGGCTGGGCTGTCCTATTGCTTGGAAGAGCCGCAAACAGACCAACATCACTCTCTTGACAACGGAGGCTGAACTAAATGCCCTCACTGACAGCGCACAAGAGGGACTGTGGATAAAATCTGTCATAGAAGAGCTGTGGAAAAGAAAACTACCACCTACGAAGTTTCTCATTGACAACAAAGGGTTATTGGACAAAATAAAACACTTTGGCTCTAACTCAAAAACAAAGCATATCGACATGAAGCTCAAATGGCTTTGAGAACAATACGCAAATGGTGGGCTGTCAGTTGAGCTGATTGCTTCCGAGCTAATGGTAGCGGACGCGCTCTCCAAACCCTCAAACAAGCAAATGCTTCATCTGCTCATACAGCGTTGCCTTCAGTGATCAACACCAAATTCCGGGGGGATGTTGACATATTGCTGCATCATAGTGCTGCATTATTATGATTTCTTATACTCATTCTCTGTTTACTCTTTTCCTATGCTTCTTATTTTCTTCATTCTCTTTCTTATCACTTTATTCTCCTTTTCTTTCTATACGCGCGCCCTACCAATCCGGGCCAGTTTGTATTCAAAACTAGTATTCAATATGCTTCACCCTACTACGCGCGGCAAAGGTACTTAGTCTGAAGATCAAACAAATCACAAAGAAGGGACTCGTCGACCATCTTGTTTTCTATTTCAGAAGTGTTCAACAACTCAATTTCAATACTCAATTGTCAACATTTGAACACTTTCAAGAAGAAAGATTGGCCCACTCACGCAGAACCTATTCCAATTTGGTGTGATCCCCTTTTCAACAGGCGCTTCATTCTTCATCTCCCTTGTTTGACTCTATCTCTTATTTATTCTCAGAGGTATTCCAGCGTCATCAACAGAAGTAGTCTAGATCAAAATTTCATCATTGTCCTATAGTGTGGTTGGACTTAGAACTGATAGAAGCTGGGTATGGTCTATCAATACCATCATCTCTTGATCTCCAAGTTCATGCACTACTTCTCTAACTATCTTGTATGTAGTTGCTGGTTTTATTCTCATTGAGAAATTCAGTTTTATCAAAATCCTCTAACTTTAGTGGGATTTATTGGAGTAGGCCAAGAGATGATTTTTTTGACTTTGGATGGTGCCATCCTTATTCCCTCCTTGCAGACCAAATGACCAAAATTTCCAGAGCAGGGAAACAAGCAGCCAATTTCAAGCCAGAGACAGTAAGTCCAGACTCCTTGATTTGAAACAGAATCCTTTCCAAATTAGTAGCATATTCTCAGATGAATCAAAGAATTCCTGAAAGCTAAGGTAAGAGCTTATTGTCATAGTCAGAAACTGGACCTTTAATTCCACCATCTTCAATAAAGATGCCAGCATGATCAGGGATTTCATCCTGGAGAATTCACGCCATCTGGGCCTGATAGACTGCAACCAAATTGGTGGCACCTTGAGGTAATCAAGTCAGTTGTAATTGACCAAGAGGAGTATAAAACGTAGTGAGAGGGCAATAGATAGGATTTAAGGATTTTTTGTTATAACCACCCATAATGTCCCCTGGACCATAGCAAACTCTCCCATAGAAAGATTCAATGAATTCTTCAGTGGCAGGAGGAATACCAGAGTCTTTAGTAGTAACTTTGTTGAGGGGTTGAAGATTGTGAAATATTCTAAGTTTACCATTACTTTTGAGGATGCAAAATACAGGGCTGGAATAACTGGAAGTTTGCTGTTCATATAGACCAGTAAAAACTTGTTTGCGGACAAACTTGATAAACTCATTGACTTTAGCAACAGGAATTGGAATATTTTTCTTTTTTTCAAGGATCATGTTCAACTACAGGGATGATGTAAGGGAGACCATAGGATTCTTTCAAGAGTCCTCTCTCCTCTTCACAGAAGTCAATAGATTTTTCCCTCAAAGATAAGACATTTTTGATCAAATTCAACTCATCAGGAAGAAGCCATCCATCCAAACCAAAGTTGACCACCTTCAGACATTCTTCAGTGACACAACCACAGGGAACAAAGGGACCAGCAAGAGATTGAGATAAACCACAGTAAGGATCATGAGATAAGGGAGGACGCATGAGAGGAGGATTGAGGTTTAGAGGCATAGGCTGCTTGACTGGTTGGACCTTTTTTGTAACTTGCTTTTTCTTGGTAGCAAAAGAAAGAAACCCTTGCTTAATTGAAGCATTGACCAGCTAGACCTGACTACAAAAACTCAGACCAAGTTCCAAAATTTTCCACATCCAATCTTCCACAACATCCTCAAAAGGTGCCTTTTCCATAAAAGGATAACCAGGAGATAACACTTTGCTCACATGTGTGGCACAAGCCAGGGTTTTTAAAACAATGGTAGTAGATGGACCTAGTGGTGCATAATTTGGAGGACTTACTTTGACCCCAAATTTCCTCCACTGAATCCCATATTCCTCCATACCAAAGTCACCAAGAATAGAATCAAGATCAGGATCTATTTTATACTCATTGTGGATATTCAAAACAGAAATAAGCAAAGATTGATCAGACTTAAGATAAAAAGTAAAAGGAGAAACAACAGATCAAGAGAGAGAAGATATATTTTTGGCATTTTCTACTTTGCCATGTTTTTTATTTTTATTATTTTCTATATGAGAAGAAAATGACAAGGAAAAAGAAAAAATACACCTCTGTGGTAGGATTTGATCCTTGAGTTTAAGTTTGAGGCTGAGAAGAACTAAAAATATCAGTAGGATCAACTACTTCAATAAAAAATGAGAGGACTTAGAAGTATCCTCCTGCCTCCCCTTTAGAACATATTTAGGAGGATGACCAGGGAACTCTCTTTACCAACAACCAGAATCCAAAGAGCAGAGAGGAACTTCAATCTTTCTACCATCAGCATCAGGGAGGATAATTCTCTACCCAACTTGATCAGAAAACATCAGAGAAGCTCCGAAATTCATTAGGAACTGTCAACCCAAGATCATAGGGCCTTCCAAAAAAGTGATCCAAAAATGACAAGTTCCAACAATATTTTTACTAATTCAAACTGGGAAATATTCAGCAATATCAATCAATTCACAATATTGATTCCCTATCCCATAAATCACAGAATTGAAGCTGACCCTAGGACTAAGCTTTATTTTGCAGTCCATAGAATCTGAAATCAAATTGAGCTGAGAACCAGAATCCACAAGGAGAGAAACCGTTTTGACTGAATCACCAAGATAACAAGGAAGAAAACCGAGAGAACAGGATTAAAGGTTTGAATCTGAGGGGGGATCTGTCCCACCAGAGTCCTCCATCAAAGTTCCAGAGGAAACCTTTAAGCTGTCAGGACCAATCTCCACACGTCAACAAGAGACCCATTTCTTCATGCCTTCAGCAAAAGATGAAGACATTGGCAGAAGTTCAGCTACAGATAGATCAGGAATTTTTGGATCATAAATTTTCTTTAATACCCCTTCCACAGAATTTGGATGGTCCTTTGAAACTCCTCTCTCAAACAAAACTTTGGGCTGGGTGGAGGGAGGAAGTTCAGGTGAAGCAGGGACTAAGACAGGATCAGAAGGTTGAGGTGATTTAACAGATAGAGGAGGAGTATCAGAGTGGTCTTGAAAACTTTCCATGAGTGGTTCCTTTTCCATCTCCATGTCTTCTACATCAGAGGAAGGATGCTCAGGTGAAGATCAATGTTTAACTGGTTTTCAAAGAATTAAGGAAGGCAAGGAAGGATCTTTGTTAGTTTTGTGCTCCTCATGCTGTTTCCTATCTGAATCAGATTGATAAGCTCCAGCAAATCTGGAGGAAGAGAGGGCTTGAGGATACCAAGGTTGAAGGGTACAACAAGAAGATCAAAAATCCCAAGAAGCCAAAGATGCCTTCTTAGGGGTTGGTGGCTGAAAAGAAGCCACCACATGATAAATAGGTTGAGACAAATCAAAAGGGATCAACACACCATGAGGAAGAAAGAAATTTTTCCCCTTCTGTTCCACCAAATTTTCCTCTTTATCCTTCTGGAGTTAAGGACTTTGACCGTTTCCATGACCTTCCCTATGACAGTAGTAGCAGACCAAAGTGTATTTAGGGACAGATTTGCAGGGTTTGGGAGTAGCAAGAGGATAAATCTTTTGATAAATTTTGTTCTCAAAAGCTTGGAGTAGTTTAGTGATCTTGTCTATAGTTTCAGTTTCCTTTTTGGACTGAGGATTTGTTTTGGGACTACAAATTTCCTCCATCTTGTTCATAATTTTGTTTGATTCTTGGAAGGAAGGAACATGGACTGGTTCAGTGGTTCTAGGGTTTTAAAAATTTAGAGCAGTTTGACTTTTCATGACTTTATCAGCAGCATTCCTGAGGACAAGGAAAACAGGGAGCTTGAATTAATTATCCCTGGTGGTGATTATTGATCCAGACTTGACCAATTCATCCCTAATCTTTTCCTGTACTCCTAGAAAAAAAGATTGGAAAAATCTAACTCAAACTTTTTCCACCGTATCAATTTGATCATTTCAGATGAGATAAGATTGGATTGGGTCCCATTAACTCCTAAAAGACTGATAGTCAGAGGCTGAAGAGATACCACCATTTGAGATCCACTGAGAGACAAGAGCATCCAAGTCCTGCAAAGTAAATTGAGCTAAATCTATTTTTCTCCTTTATGTCAGCATTGCTTCCCTTAGAAGCATATAATTTTCCAGTTATGGGATTCAAATTCATTGAAAAACTCAATTACTTCCATGAATTCATCAGAGGAGAAAAAAATTGAAGCTGGTAGGCCATATTGTATTCACTTGCCCCTTCCACTTCAGCAGCTATTTTGCAAGAGTCCAGGAACTGTTCAAAATTTGTCCCATTGAATACCATTTTCTTTTTCTGAGGTTTGATCTTGGCCATCTTAGCCCAAGCAGAGGTGAAGGGAGCACCATTAGATTCCATTTTGAATAACAGAGTTCCCAAAGTATCCAAAGAGCATAATTTCAAAGTGGCTCATGAGTTTGGCAAGAGTAGAGATTTAAAAAAAAAAAACAAGAATCTTTCCCAGATGATGCAAAATTGAGAGGACTTACTTCTGGGATAAGTTGCCTCCACAGATCAGGTCTGAAAAAAGAAAAAAAAAAAGGAAAAGGAAAAGGATCAGATTTTGAAGTTGATTCCAAACGTTTGGGACTGTAAATCCCAAGGTTGCTGGTTTGATCCTGGCTTGGGGGATCCAATTTTAGACTCAAAACAGTGCTGGCCACAGGCTGTTCTGGGGAGGGGAGAGGTGCTTTTTTAGGCTTCCCTCCTGAGTGTTACAAAAATGATTGAATTTAACCGGATTCAAGGTCCAGAACCTTGTGAATGAGCAATAAACAGGGAAGAGATGGACTTGATAGTAAAAAATATCTAAGGAAAACAAAACTATCTGAGGCAAGATGGTTCAGGGAAAAGACTTGAACAAAATAATTTATAGTTTGTTCACAGCTCAATAGAACAAGGCAGTTGTAAGAAACAACGCCCACAATCTAATAAATCTGGCTGTCAGCAGAAGATTGGGGATGATTAAATCAAACCCAACCAACCTCCAGGTTCTCAATGAACCTTCCCAACTCTCTGCAATCAAGCGCTTAAAGGGTACCAGATAACTGTGGGTGGCTGTAAAAAAAAAGCAATTTTTTTTATCTCCAGAAGCAAAGCAATGACTAATTCAAACAGGAATAACCCAACACTTCTCAAGAAACTCAAGAGTAGTGTGGCAAAATGCAACTTCAAAGAAATACAGGGAGGCTTAAAACTCCCATTTTTAAACTTAATCAAACCTCTTAGTGCAACGTGACTGATTCAGAAATACAATCAAGGGAATGATCAAGAACAGTATGGTTGGAAAAAGGGATCAAAGAGTGGTATAAAACACTCAAGAATTCAACCAACTGAATCCTTCTTCAACCAGCAAGGCTATTGGTTGGTGATAAGGGATAAAGCTACAGGGGGAAGATCAGATTTTTGAGTTCAAGGGCTCAAGGATCAGAGGGCAATCATGGATATACCCTGGATAAAGACAGATGATGAATTTCTTGGATAAGGGGGAGTAGACAGACTCACTCCCATAGATGAATTAGAAAAGGCAGGGGAGAGCCCCTCCTTTTATGGGCAAGAGGCCCTACAGAATATTTACAACTAAGCATGAGAAAGGATTTTTTTTTTTAAAAAAAAAAAAGGAAGACAGGATCAGCAAAAAAAAGATGAAAATGATCAAAAAATTGCAAAAAGATGAACATGATAAAGAAAAAAATAAGAAAAAAAAAGAAACTAGCCTGGTTTCAAGGACAACAGCAAGTCAGTAGATGAGAAACTGTGGGAGAGATTCAGTGGATGATTGACTGCAGGAGAGATTCAGTGGATGAGAAACTGTGGGAGAGAGTCAGCAGATGAGCAACAACAAGATGGCAGATGAGAGGTTGCAACAAGATAAGTGCAAGCGCATGAGCAGGCCAAGCAACAGGTTGGTGATGAGTGGGCAAAGAGAGGAGGGGTGTTTTGATTGGATGAAGAAGATGAGGTTTGGATTGAGTAAAACTTGAACGCTTGAAAATCAACCATTTCTGGAGATCATGAGTGGTGAGCAAGGAGAAGGAGTGAAAGTGGAGATCTGCGATTTGCTGGTCTGGATCAGGATTAGGTGAAGGGAGATCACCAGTGGCGGTTTGATCAGATTGGGTGAGCCAAGTGGGATATTATTGTTGGTTGGGTTCATTGGTGATGATTGGTGGGTGTTGGAGGCCAGACTTGTCTGAGTGTAGTGGTGATGGATGGGATGGTTTTGTCAATTGGTTTGCTCTTGGATGAGCCAAGGATGGACTAAGCACCAATGTGTTTGGCCAAACTTGTGCAAGCTGTCAATCAATCAATTGGATTGATTGATGATGTTGATGAGCATATTGTGATCTCTGAGGAATGCCTTTGTTTTGTTCAATAACCATACAGAAACCAAAATTTCTCTATATATTATATTTTTTTTCTTTTTTTTTTTGACAGATGAATGAAAGATTATATTTAAAAAAAAATCCCTTTACTCATGAGGTGTCCCAAATTGTTCACCACAGCAATTGTGTGACTGCAAATGCCCAGAAAAGCTTCCTAAGTCCATTGTGCCTTTGTAAGTCCCCAATCCTTCTGGAGAGGTACCTGGTCTGCCCCATGTGGGAAACCCGGGACACATATCCCCAAACTCTAACACTGTGTAAACTCCAAGTAGAGGGAGAGACACTTCAAAACCCCCCTGTTGGCAGTTTTTGTTCACCTAGGGGCTTAAGGGGATTCTCCTCCTTCTTGTTGATTGTCTTTACTTCTTTTCTACTGTTTCTTCTCCTACTCAATCATCAACAACCCAACCCTCAATCCTCAATATAATTTGAATTGACTCCTAGTAAAGATTGCAATCAAAAGTCAAAACTACAAGATCAATTCTCACAATCAATCTTGAGACCTCAACCTGCCTTTCTATAACTGGTGAGATCAGTCCAAGTCACTTTAATGCACATGGGACTCAATCTGTCCCGTCTTCTTCTTTCTCAGCTCCTCTGTGTCCTCTTTCTGCTTCTTCCTTTAGCCATAGTCAAGCACCGGCTGTCTATCTCTCTGTGTTGGTTTTCTCTTCATATACTGCTTCATATACTTCTGTTAAGGCTCCTGGTCATATTCATGATTCTCATTTTTTTCTTTCTCATTCTTCCTTTAGCCTGCTGGTCTGAAATCCAACTCATGTCTCAATAAGCTATACTTTCAAAAGCCAAAGTTCCACCAACACGGCCAGCAAGACAAAGGACTATGGCATCAGGATTGGGATTCTTGTTGGACTCCTTCCAGAAAGCAATGCTCAAAACAGCCCTCAAGACTACCCCCTTACTGACTGAAGATAACTACATAGTTTGAAAGGACAAGATGATTGCACTGCTCAAGCTCAGGGGAGTACTAGAAATACTCAAATAAAATTCCAGAACCCTTGCAAGCCAAGACAACAACAAGATTCAACTACTCCTTATATCCAAGGTGGATTCTGTAACACATAATAGCATCATCAGCGCAGCCAACATCAATTCAGAAAAAGAGATATGGCAAGCTATCAAAGAACAATCCTCCTTGTCTCAAGCATCAAAGAGAGCAAGAATTTTCAATGATTTGTTACACATAACCTTCAAGGAGGACAAGATCATGAACCTTGTTACCAATGTCAAGACCTCCATCAAAAATATGATTGATATTGGCATAGAATTACCAAACAATATCTTGGCATATCTGATGATGTTCAAATTTCCGGAAAATCTACAAGACCTCAAACAGAAGCTCATTCACTCAGAAAAACAGATCTATGTCTAATTTGTGTGCAATAATCTCATCCAATACCACAACAAAGTCAAGGAAGAATTTATTAAAAGAGGAACGCCGTGTGGTACCTCCAAAATGGCATTGGCCACAATGCGGACTAAGACCAAAAATCACCTTGCAAACCAATGCATCAAGGGGTACCAAAACCCAAAGCAAGATAAGAATCATTCAGAATTGGAGTGTTTCCATCTTCATCCGGACAAGGCCCCCAAATGGTGGAGAGAAAACCAAAGCAAGTGGAAATAGAAACAAAAAAATCTCAAGAATCCACTCATTTTCATGCCTTTGTGGCCAGATGGATAGAATCTATTATTGGAGCAGAGAAGAACATCCTGATCAACAGCAGAGCCACCTCTCACATCTTCAACAAGTCAAAATTCTTCACCACTCTCAAGCCGTACTCAGGGGAATACATCACAATGGGAAAGGTTGGTGCAAACCTGCCAATCCTAGGAGTGGGAACCATCAGATTGGAATGGAAGGACCATACTATCACACTCTGGAACTGTCTGCGCGTTCCAGATATAGCTGTCAACCTCATCAGCCCAGGGAAGCTTCTTGAACAGGGATGTATGTTGAAAGCAAAAACGGGACACTTTGAAGTTCAAAAAGGAAATGACAAGGTCTGTTGTGGCTCCATCATCAACAGTCTCTTTGTTCTAGACATGCCGCTCAAATTGGGAGGAGAAGAAGGATGCTTCTGGACGCAATCAGAAAAACCAAGGACCTTGAAGGATTGTCATTTAACATATGGTCACCCCTCCCTTGGTTGTCTGTCCAAGATCAAAGGAATCCAATTTGATATCACTAGAATGGACAAGTTCAAGTGCAAGGACTGTCTCTTGTTCAAAATCAACAAATCTCCGTTCAAGGCCACCTCCATCTCAGCTACCAAACTGTTCAAAGTGATACATTTAGATTTGATTGGCCCAATAATGCCAGAATCTCATAGGCACAAGAAATACATCCTGACAGTAGTAGACAACCACTCAGGTTATATCTCAGGCATCCGCCTAACTTGTAAGGATGACACTGCCTCTGTGCTAATAGAAGTCATTGAGGAGCAGAAGAACAAGTGTGGCTACTATCCATTCACTTTGTGTTTGGACAGCAGTACGGAATTCACAAACAATAGGTTAGTACAATATCTCAAGGAGAGATTAATCAACCATCTTATCACTGAACCATACCATCCCAAACACAATTGTAGGGCCAAAAGAGCCAATTTAATCATTTTTGAAAATGTGAGATTGTCTCTGAGTTTGGAAAAATTTCCCAAGAAATACTGGTCAGAAGTACTCAAGTCATGTTGCATCATTCTCAATCAAATCCCAAAGGAAAATCTAGAACTATCCCCATGGGAACTCATCAAACAATGCCCACTCCTGCCTAAATATCTACAACCACTCGGGATCACCACAATTGTACTAAATCAAAGGTGGATAAAGGGAAAAAAATTCAACCCTAAAGGAATAGAAGGAAAATTGGTTGATTGCAACCCAGATCTCCTATCTTACCAAATCCTCCTGCCCAACAGTCACATTGTACTATCAAAGCATGTCTGATTTTTGAAGCAGACCATTGAAGACCTTGAGATCATCTCTGCCATGGACATTGACTTCAGTTTGGCCACGTCTAATGATTGTGAAATCAGGCCCAAATCAAAAGATGTCTTGTCAACTTGTATGAATTATTGGGATCCACACACCAAAGTCAACTCATCCAATGAAGAATTGCCAGTCTCCAATTCTGGATCAAGCTCAAGAGACAACTCACCAGGCCCTTCTCCTCAACGGATCATCCCAGAGGTTAGGATGAGAATACCTGAGGAAGCTGAAGAGCCCACCAGGATTCTTCGCAACCGGTCTTCCATCAGGCCCCTGCAAAGGTATGGGTTCCATCACTACTTTGATCCCAAGATGTTTGACCAAGCATCTCAGTGCAAGGACAGCTTTAAGTCGGGAAGAGCAATCAAAAGGGAGATTGATCAATGTGAAGCACAGGAAGTCTGGGAAGACTACAAAGGCAATGACCCATTGAAACCTCTGGACACTACCTGGGTCTTTAAAATCAAGGAAAATTCCCATGACAATGTTGTCATTCACAAAGCCTGGATCTGCATCAAAGGCTTCAATAAATTCTATGGCCTAGACTTTGAAAATAAATTTGGTCCGACCAGCATGATTGCATAGTTAAGAGCAATCTTACTGTATGCTTTGAAACACAAACTCAACATCTGCCAATATGACGTGAAGGCTGCGTTTCTACACACCCCTATAGAAGAAGAAGTGATCATTAGAACTCCACAAGGGTGCCAACAACCCTGCAAATATCTTAGACTCAAGAAGAGCCTGTAAGGACTCAAGCAATCTCCAAAGAACTGGTATGAGATGCTCACTGACTGTATTAAATTGATAGGCTTCAAGGAATCCAAAAGCAACCCCTGTTTGTACAAATCAAACAATAATTGGTTGTTTCTATTTTTCCATGTTGATGAACTCATCCTAGTGGGAGAAGGGGAAAAATTTGATGAAAAGTTCAATGCTTGTTTCAAAGAATCAAAGGCCCACAAACCCAACACCATTTTTGGTATGAAGTTTAAATGGATGCCCACCAGTATCCTGCTGATCCAACCCAAACACATCATGCATGGCCTGGATGAACTGGAACTACTCAAATCAAGACCCTGCTCCACCCCGTTGACTCCTCATTTTCAGCTTAGCAATGCCTCTGATGAGGACTTTGAAAAATTCAAGAAACTCAATATCAACTACAAGTTGGCAATAAGACTGTTGAACTATATTGCCAGTCAAACTTGACTAGACCTGAGCTACTTGGTGTCCAGCTTAGCCCGCTTTCAGAATAAACCTGGCTTGATTCACTGGAAGGAACTCAGGCAGACATGGAAATACCTCAATTTCACCAAGAACTTGAAGCTAACTCTTATGTATGATGGATCAAAAGACCCAATCAAATGTTTTAGTGGTGCTTCCTGGGGTGAGGATCCCACCAGCCTCAAATCCCAATCCAGTCATCTCTGCCTGTCTTTTGGTTCTCCTCTGTCTGGAAATAGCTATAAGCAATGTAATATAACATACTCATCAACGGAGGCTGAACTCAACTTGCTACTTGATTCTTACCTGGAAGGCAAGTGGCTTTTCCACTTGTTGGGAAAAGTCTTTCAAATCAATCTGACTTCTTCTAAGCACCTCATACACAACAAGGGACTAGATGATGAACTCAGAAAGTTTGGTTCCAATGCCAAAACAAGACACATGGACCTCAAAATTAAGTGGCTCAGAGATGAGCTTAGAGCTGAGGCCCTCACTATTCACTTAATCAGTACATCAGACATGCTTGCAAATCCCCTCACCAAGGCATTCAATTTGAATCAGCTGAAAAATTTCACCTCCATGGTTTTCAACAACAACTTGGACTAATCTCCAGTCAAGGGGAGTGTAAGCAATAGCGTGAAAGCCCATGTGGGCAACCCAGGACACATGTCTCCAACCTCTAAAACTGTGCACACTCCAAGTAGAGGGGGAGACACTTCAAAGCCCCCCTGCTGGTGGTTTTCCTTCACCTAGGGGCTTATGGGGATTCTCCTCCTTCTTTTCAATTGTCTTTTCTTCTTTTCTGTCTTTTCTTCTTTTCTACTGTTGCTTCTCCTACTCAATCATCAAAGACCCAACCCTCAATCCTCAATATAATTTGAATTGAATCCTAGTAAAGATTGCAATCAAAAGTCAAAACTACAAGATCAATTCTCAAAATCAATCTTGAGACCTCAAAATGCCTGTCTATAACTGGTGAGATCATTCCAAGTCACTTTAACGCACATGGGACTCAATCTGTCCAGTCTTCTTCTTTCTCAGCTACTCTGTGTCCTCTTTCTGCTTCTTTATTCAGCCATAGTCAAGCACCGGCTGTCTATCTCTCTGTGTTGGTTTTCTCTTCATATACTGCTTCATATACTGCCGTTAAGGCTCCTGGTCATCTTCATTATTCTCACTTTTTTTTTCTCATTTTTCCTTTAGCCTGCTGGTCTTAAATTCAACTCATTTCTCAATAAGCTATACCCCAGAAGAACTGTTGCACAGTTCCCCATACCCAAATCCTGTAGCAAACACAGCAACCAAACACCAGTGCGCACCAATCATAAGAGGGGAAGAGAGTTTGAGAGAACAAACATTCTGGGGTGTCTAGTAATCCCTGCTGTGAACCGGCTAGGGCACCCTCTCACTAATTCAAGCTTATCCCAAATTGTGCTCTGTCCATACCCGTCTGCACCCCCCATGCCTGCTTGTAGATAGAGAAGTCAATAAGAAGAGAAAAGGGAGATGAAAGAAAAAGAGAAAGAGAAAGAGAAAGAAAAGTTTTTTTTTGAACCGCTCCTTGTCCTGCCTACTTCTTGCAGGGCACATCCTTGCATTTATGGACCCATCTTGTGCCATGCCCGTGTTCCCCCTCACCAAACCACCATCTGCACTAGCTCCCCCCCCCCCCCAACTTGGCTCCTGTCCCCAGTGGGTTTCAACCTTCCACTCCATCAGAAGAAAAGACATGTGCAGCTTCATCCAATCCCACATGGGATGAGTTTTCAGATTTTTTCCCAAACTTCCATCCAAACGTGTCCCCCGCCAAAACCCATGTGACCCAATCTTCTCTTTTCCCAACCAAAATATTGATTCCCAATCCCTTCCCATTCCGTGCCTGAAGCCCCATCCTGCATGTCCGTTGCGCCAGTCCTGAATCCCTTTCTGTCATGATGATGTGTCTGCCTTTGACCCATCTTCTCTGCACTCCCCGCACCACATTCACTCTCCTTGCCGTTGAAGAAGTCCAACCTTGGTTGCAGTCCTTTGAGGCCTGAACCATCCGCTGCCCATCAGTTCCCAAACCATGCGCCATATCTGCTGCTTCCTTCTTCTCCGCACAACCCATCCACTTCCCATTGGTTCCCAAACTATGTGCAATAGGTCTTGGAGCAGACGGTGGCAGTTTCTCCCCCACCTCCATTCCCATCCTATCTGCTGCACCTCCCCCTTTTTTTGCTACCAACACCCGCACCTTGGCTGCCATGACCCAGCCCTGGTGACAATGCCAAGAAACCTTTGTGCTGTTACTTCTGCTTCCTTTCCCTGCATTTTTGCTTGCTTCATGGCGGCACGCCAACCCAATTCCATCAAAAAATGCTTGAACACCGGGGACACATATCCTGTCCCCGCCAGACAAACCAACCCTGTGCAGGTTGAATGCTCCACCAGGTTCTCATTTTCTGCCTGCCAAGAGCCATTATCACCACCATACGTGCACACCCAGGGTGCCTGTGCGGTAGATGGCTGAAAATCCTCCTCTGGGTGAGGTGGCAAACTGCAACGGTACTGAAACATCCGGCTCATAAAGATCTGGAGGTCCCTTTCCAACTCTGCAAGTTTTCCAGCCCAAGGGATGGCTGCCAGTGGTGGGTTCAGGTCACGCATTGCCACATAACCCATCAATTCTGCTTGAGACCAGACTCTGTGGTGCGCGCTTGCCCCCCAAGACACCCTCTCAAAGTTGCTCTCCTGGTGTGGTGACCAAATCTGGACACCCTGGACCAGATGCAGAAAATTCAAAATTTTTTCTACAATTCTTTTATTTAGGTGTCATTTATCTAAAAAAAAAAAAAAATCGGAATTTTTTGTATTGGTATCACTCCTCCAATTTCCTCATCCTGTCAAGCATTCCTCTCTCCCAGTGGTCTAGGACAGGCCTCTCTTGGTCTCATCACCTAGGCATTGCGTTCAATTCCTTCTGTCTTTTTTCCCCCCTTCCTTTTGGCCAAACGCGCGGGCCAAGGCCCGCTTGGCCCGATCTTCATCCGCAGGGATCCCACCCAACTCTGGGTCATCTGGCCCAACCATGACCCCGCCAATGACCAACAGCCTACCACTCCCCTCAATTATCAGCCCCCATCAATCCTCAATCACTCCAAGGCTGCACTCAACAACCCACAGGGTGATTGTTGGTTGGGTTACAGGATCCTGGGAAACTCCTCGGATCATCCAGAACTAGAACTGCTATGCCAATTACCCCAAGCTTCCTTGGCCGCCTGCACCTCCTCCCATATCACCCTCCCACAATGACAACCAACAACCAACAACTTGTCCTCTACCGTTGGCCATCAACCTTCATCCCCTGACCCAATTGGTTGTTCCCACAATTGATCTCGCACCCTCATCTTCCCTCCCCGGCCAGTGTCAACCATGACCCCGCCTGCACCTCCTCCCATATCACCCTCCCACAATGACAACCAACAACCAACAACTTGTCCTCTACTGTTGGCCATCAACCTTCATCCCCTGACCCAATTGGTTGTTCCCACGATCAATCTCGCACCCTCATCTTCCCTCCCCAGCCAGTGTCAACCAACAACCCGCCACCTTGACCATCTCCTCCGGCTGTCCCAATGAATCCACCCATCACTCACCTTCTCTGCTCTTGCACAATCATCCATGGGCCAGCAGTTTCCCGTGCCCATGAGCCTGTCTGCGCGGCTCCTCAACTGCAACTCTCCTGCCCGTGCCCATCATTGGCACGGGCTGGTGTCTCTCCATCCCCACTCATCCATGATTCTGTCCATTATTTCAATTTTGTTTGATTTTTTTTTTTCTCATCAGTTTCTCTTTTGTTTTTTTCTCATGTCCATTAAAAAAAAAAAAAATCTGCTCTATCTGTAGTATCACTTGTACATAGTCTAACATAGCCTCCTTCCCATATAAGGAGGGGCTTTCCCCTGCCTTTTGGCATGGGGGGGGGAATCTTATGGCATCTTGCAAAAGAGTTATAATCATTATCATTTTGAAATAAAACATCTGTGGGGTCCCGTTCCCCTTTATCTGAGACTGAATTCTGGGTATATACATGATTGCCCCTTGATCCTTGAGCCTTCATACTCAAATCCTGATTCTTGATCTTTATCACCAACCAATAGCCTTGCTGGTTGAAGAAGAATTTGACTGATTGAATTCTTGAGTGTGTTAAACCACTCCTGATCCCTTTATCCGACCATACTGGTCCTGATCATCCTTTGATTATCTTTCTGGAACCAGTCACGTTTGACTGAGGAGGTTTTATTAAGCTTAAAACCTGGAGTGTTAAACCTCCCTTTACTTCTTTTGAAGTTGAATTCCGCCATGCTACTCTTGAGTCCCTTGAGAAGTGTTGGGCTATTTTTGTTTGAATCAGTTATTGTTTTGCTTCTAGATCTTCATCAAACAATTAGCTTTGTCTTGTGCAGCCACCCACAGTTATCTGGTACCCTTCAAGAGCTTGATTGCGGAGAGTTGGGCAGGTTCATTGAGAACCTGGAAGTTGTTTGGGATTGAGTTTATCTTTCCTAAGCTTCTTCTGAGGACCAGAGCTATTAGCTTGTTGGCGTTGTTACTTACAACTGCCTTTTCTTGTTGAACTCTGAACAATCCTTGGCTTCTTCTATTCAAGTTTTCCCCGGCATTGTCTTGCCTTGGATAGTGTTGTTTCCCAGCTACTGACTACTATCATCTTTATCCTTTACTCTTTGGACCCCCATTTACCAGGTACTGGACTTTGATCTTGGTAACATTTAAATATTTTTGTAACACTCAGGAGGGCAGCCTAAACAGCACCTTTCCCCTCCACAGAACTTCCACGGCCTAGCACCATTTGGAGTCTTACATTTGGTCCCCTGGGTTGGGATCAAACAAGCAACCTTGGGATTTACATTCCCATAAATCATTAACTTTGAAATCCAATCTCTTTCTTTTTTCTTTAGATCCATGGAGGCAACTTGTTCTAGAAGTAAGTCCTCCCAATTTCGCACCATCTGGGCAAGATACTTGTTGTTTTTCAAGAAACCCTACTCTTGCAACATTTGTGAGACACTTTGGAAATCTGCTCCTTGGATCTTTTAGGAAACTTTGTCAAAATGGAATCTACCAGTGCATCTTCTGCTCACCCTAAGATGGTTAAGATCAAGCCCCAGAACAAGAACTTAGGGTTCAATGGGACAAATGTGGAATGCTTCTTGGACTTGTACAAGATGGCTGCTTTGGTGGATGGGGCTAGCAAATTCGATATGGCCTACCAGTTATGATTTTTTATCTCCTTGGATGAAGTTATGGAAATCATTGAGTCGTTTGAAGGTTTTGAACGGCATAACTGTACCCTTCTGCAGGAAGCAATGTTGGCCTATTGGGGAAAAATAGATGTAGCACAATTTACTTTGCAGGATCTAGATAACCTTGTCTCCCAGTGGATCTCCAATGGTGGTGTGGCTTCAGCTTCTGATTATCAGTCCTTTAGGAAATCTTGGGATCCCATCCAATCCTACCTTGTCCAAAACGATCACATCAACACAGTGGACAAAAGTTGAGTCCAATTTTTCCAATCCTTTTCTCTTGGAGTGCAGGAAAGGATCAAGGATAAACTGGTTGAGTCTGGATCCATGATCACTACCAAGGATAATTGATTCAAGTTCCCTGTTTTCCTTATCCTTAGGGGAGTGGTGGATAAAGTTATGAAAGGTCAAACAGCCCTCACTTTTGAAAAATCTAAAACCACTGAACCAGTCCATTCTCCCTCTTTCAAATAGTAAAACAAGATTATGAATAAAATGGAATCTGATTGCAGGCCCAAGAACCCTCAGCCTAACCAAGAAACTGCTATGATGGACAAGATCTCTAAACTGCTCAAAGTCTTTGAGAACAAAATGGATCAAAAGATTTCCTCTCTTGCTTTTCATAAACCTTCTAGTGCTGTTCCTAAAAATACTCTAGTCTGCTATTATTGCCACAGGGAAGGCCATGAAACTGGTTGATGTCTTGAACTCCAGAAGGACAAAGACAAGAAATTGGTAGAGCAAAAAGGGAATAACTTTTTCCTTCCTAATGGTGCCCTAATCCCCTTGGATTTGTCTTGCCCCATTTGTCATGTGGTGGCCTCTTACCAGCCACCCCCTCGTATGAAGGCATCCTTTGCTTCTGTGGATTTCCAATCTTCTTGTGGTACTCTTCAACCCTGGTATCCCCCAGCTATTTCCTCCTCCTCTCTGGTTGGTACTTACCAATCCAATCCAGCTAGGAAGCAACATGAGGAGCCCAAACCTCATAAAGCTCCTTCCTTGCCAACCTCAATCCTCCAAAAACCACCCAAACAACAATCCTCACCTGAGCCCTCTTCTGATGTAGAAGACATGGAGGTGGAAAAAGAACCACTCATGGAAAGGTTTCAAGATCACCCTGATCCTCATCCCTCATCTATTAAACCTCCTCAATCCCCTGATCCTGTTCCTGCTTCACCCAATCTTCCTCCCCCCACCCAGCCCAAAGTTTGGTTTGAGAGGGGAATTTCCAAAGATCACCCCAATGCTGTGGAAGGGGTATTAAAGAAAATTTCTGATCTTAAAATTCCTGATCTATCTGTGGCTGAACTCCTGTCAATCTCTCCATCTGTTGCTGAAGGAATGAAGAAATGGGTTTCTTGTCAACATGTGGAAATTGGTCCTGACAAACTCATGGTCTCCTCTTGAACTTTGATGGAGGATTCTGGTGGAAAAGATCCCTCTCCTGAGTCTAGTCTTTACTCTTTTCCTCTTGGTTTTCTTCCCTGCTATCTTGGTGAATCAGCAATAACAGTCTCACTCCTTGTTGACTCTGGCTCTCAGCTCAACTTGATCTCAGATGCTATGGCCTGCAAACTTGAACTCAGCCCTAGGGTCAGCTTCACCTCTTCAGTGTATGGAATAGGAAACCAGTCTTGAAAATCGGTTAGAATCGTTGAAGACGTTCCAGTCCGGATTGGCCAAAACATAGTTGGAACTTGTCATTTCTGTATCACACGCTTGGATGGACCTATGATCTTGGGTTGACCTTTGTTAATCAATTTTGGAGCAACTCTTATGTTTTCCAATCAAGTTGGGGAGAGAATCCTCCTCCCTGATTCTGATGGTAGAAAAATTGAGGTTCTGCTTTGTTCTTTGGATTCTGGTTGCTGGGAAAGAGATTTCCCTGGTCATTTTCCTAAGTAATCTCTAAAAGAAAAACAGAAGGATAATTCTAGTTCCTCTCATTTTTTATGGGAGTAGTTGATCCTACTAATAGTTTTAGTTCTTTTCATCCTCAAACTTCAACTCAAGGGTCAACTCTCATCCCAGAGGCTTATTTCTCTTTCTTTTCAGCGTTTTCTGTTGATCTCAAAAATATCAAAAATCAAAAACAAATCAAAATGGAAAAATCCAAAAATATTTCTTCTTCATCTGTTGTTTCTTCTTTTCCTTGTACTCTTATTCCTAATCAATATTCTCTTGGTTCCGTTTTGAATCTCCGCAATGAGTCTAGACTAGATCCTGATCTCAATCCTATTTTTTGTGGCTTTGGTATGGAAGAATATGGGCTTCAGTGGGGGCAAATTGGGGTAGAAGTAAGTCCTCCCAATTGTACACCACCATGGTATCGTACTACTATCATTTTTGAGACCCTACCTTGTGCCACACATGTGAGCAACGTATTATCTCCTGGGACTTCTACTATGGAAAAGTCACCTTTCAAAAAAGTTGCGGAACATCAAACTTGGAAGGCGTTAGAACTTCGTCCCAATCCTTGTAGTCAGATCTCTCTGGTAAACTCTTGGAAAAAACAATAACTGCTCTATTTTGCCTCCAAATATAAACCAGTTGCTAGGAAAATCCAACCAGTCAACCAACCTATGCCTCTCAATCTCAACCCTCCTCTTAGGTGTCCTCCTCTATCCTGCAATCCTTACTGTGGTTTACCTTGATCTCTCACTGTTCCATTCATCCCCTCTGGTTGTGTCACTGAAGAAATTCTGGGAGTAGTCAAATTTGGACAAGATGGATGGCTTCTACCTGATGAGTTGTATTTGATCAAAAATGTCTTGGCTCTTAGGAAAAGGCTATTGCTTTCTGTGAAGAAGAGAGAGGTCTCTTGAAAGAATCCTATGGTCTGGCTTATATCATCCCTGTAGTAGAACATGATCCCTGGCAAAAGAAAAAGATCCCAATATCTTCTGCCAAAGTTGAAAAATTCATCAAGTTGGTCCGGGAACGAGTCCAAACCGGTTTATACAAACAGTCAACTTCTAGCTATTCCAGTCCTGTTTTCTTTGTCCTTAAAAGTAATGGTAAACTTAGAATAGTTCATGATCTCCAGCCTCTAAATAAGGTTACTATTAAAGACTCTGGTATTCCCCCTGCTACTGAAGAATTTGTTGAATCCTTCTCTGGGAGATCTTTCTATGGTCTAGGTGACATTATGGGTGGCTATGAAAAATGGTCCTTACATCCAATTTCTTGCCCTCTCACTACATTCAATACTCCCCTTGGTTGTTTCCAACTCACTTGATTGCCTCAAGGTGCCACCAACTTGGTTGCAGTCTGTCAGGCTCAAATGGTTTGGATCCTCCAGGATGAAATCCCTGATCATGCTGGCATCTTTATTGACAATGGCAGAATTAAAGTACCAGTTTCTGATTATAACAATGAGCTCTTACCCTGGCATTCAGGAATCCGTCAATTTATCTGGGAATATGCAACCACTTTGGAAAGGATCTTGTTTTGAATCAAAGAATCTGGGCTCACTGTCTCTGGATCCAAATTGGCTTCCTGTGTCCCTGCTCTGGAAATTGTTGGTCATGTGGTCTGCAAGGAAGGAAGAAGGATGGCTCCATCCAAAATCAACAAAATCCTCTCTTGGCCTAATCCCATCAATCCAACTGAAGTCAGGGGTTTTCTAGGTGTTGTTACTTATGTTTGAATCTTTATCCCATCTCTATCCAAAATCTGTTCTCCTCTACGTTTCCTGACCATAAAAGATGCTGATCAAGTGGATCTGGACCCAAGATTGTGAACATTCTTTTCAGCTTCTTGAAATGATGGTTGGCAAAGACATAGTCTTGAAAAATATTGCTTATGGACCTGGAGCTGGCAAGATCAAATTGGCTGGTGATTCTAGTTATCAATCTGTTGGGGCTTTCCTCACTCAGGAAGATGAAAATGGTTGGGAGCGTCCTGCTCTCTATGAATCCTTGTTATTTTCAGATGTAGAATCCAGGTACTCCCAACCAAAACTGGAACTCTGTGGCGTGGCTCAAATGTTGAAGAAACTCCAAACTGTCCTCTGGGGTCAACACTTCAAGTTACAAGTCAACGCACAATTCATCATCAAAATGATCAATGCTCCCAGCCTCCCAAATGCTGCTATGACTTGTTGGGTGGCCTTTATGCAACTTTTCTCTTTTGATATTGTTCATAGGCCTGGAAAATCCTTCACCATGCCTGATGTTCTATCTCAACGCCCCCTTGGAGATGAAGAATCAGATGTTGGAGTGGACTTTGATGAGGAGGAGCCTTTAATTTGTTCAGTCTTCACCTTTTTCTCCCAAGACTATTCTGGCTTCCAACAAGGTTTCTGGCCAAAATTAGAGCAGTACCTTTCCACTCTCCAAAGGCCTACTGATCTCTCTGCTAAAGATTTTCAATCACTCAAAAGGAAGTCCTCCAATTTCTTTGTCCAAGGTACTAGACTTATGAAAAGAGGCAATCCTTGTGCTCTTATTGTTGTCACTATCCCCTCTAAACAAGATTCAATCCTTGAAAGTCTCCATGAAGGCCTCGGGCATTGTGGGGAAACAAAAACCTATCGCTGTATATCCAAACAATTCTGGTGGCCATCTTTGAAGAAATCAGTCTCTCAATGGTGCAAGAGTTGTGAAGTATGTCAGAAACGTGATCTTAGGCGCCCGGCTGAAATTTGTTATCCCACTGGAGAGTCCACTGTCTTTGGAAGGATTGCTATGGATGTGGTTCACATTAAGGCTGGTGGAGCTAAGTACCTCATTGTGGCTAGAGATGATTTTTCTGGATGGGTTGAAGCAAAATTTCTTAAGAACCTTGGCTCTGAATCAGTAGCAGCCTTCCTTTATGAGACTTGGACAATGCTTTATGGCTTGGCTCAATCTTATTCAACTGATGGTGGCTCTGAGTTTGGTGGCAAACTGGCCAAAATGATCCAATTGCTTCCTGGTCAACATAGGGTGACCACTTCTTATTATCCTGAAGGACAAGGCATGGTGGAAAGAGGCCATGCCCCTTTGAAGGCTTCTCTTGTCAAGTTGTCTGGTGAAAGTGGAAAGAAGTGTTGCAAATTTCTTCCTCTGGTCCTCTTCTCTGATCAAATTTCAACTAAACAAACCACTGGCTACTCACCTTACAAAATCCTCTTTGGTCAAAGGGCTGTCCTTCCTCTTGATCTGGAAATGAAATCTTTCTTAGTTATTTCTTGGGAAAGGTTTCTTCCACTACTGATCTATTAGTTGCCAGATCAAAGCAACTGGAGCAAATTGAAGATGTTTGTGACAAAGCTTATCAGAAAATGATGGATTTCAGGGAAAAATCAGTCCAGTATTGGGAGGATAAGCATTCCAATTGAGTCAGGGATCCCTTGAACCCTGGTGATCTAGTTCTAGATTATAATCAATCCTTGGAAACTCAGTGGGGGAAGCTTTTTTCCAATTGCTGGAATGGTCCTTATTGAGTGGTCCGTCAAGTCAGAGGTGGATCATATGTTTTGGAGGAACTGGATGGTACTCAGATGGCCAGAAGGCTCCCTGCTGATCAGGTCAAGAAATTTGATTGTTGTAGAGGCAACTTTGATCAGAAGTAAGTCCTCCCAATTGTGCACCACCAGGGTCATCTGCTGCGTTTTGTTGTGAAACTCTACTTTATGCCACATACGTGAGCACCTGGGACGCCTTCTTCATCTTATTGCAGTCAACTCTAGGATCTTCTTTGGATGGATCAAGATATTCTTTTCAATCACCCTCAAGATCAAATGGCCATTTCTTATTTTCAATCATCTTTCCCTTCTTTTTTTATGACATCAAGCTCAGATGCAGACTAGGGACAGTCTGTAAGTTGGGGAGAGATGTGGTGACCAAATCTGGACACCCTGGACCAGATGCGGAAAATTCAAAATTTTTTCTACAATTCTTTTATTTAGGTGTCATTTATCTAAAAAAAAAAAAAAAAAAAAAAAAAAAAAAAAAAAAAAAAAAAAAAAAAAAAAAAAACAATTCCGCTCTATCTGTAGTATCACTTGTACATAGTCTAACATAGTCTCCTGCCCATATAAGGAGGGTATCTCCCCTGCCTTTTGGCATGCGGGGGGGGAATCTTATGGCATCTTAAAAAAGATTTATCATCATTATCATTTTGAAATAAAACATCTGTGGGGTCCCATTCCCCTTTATCTGAGACTGAATTATGGGTATATACATGATTGCCCCTTGATCCTTGAGCCTTCATACTCAAATCTTGATCCTTGATCTTTATCACCAACCAATAGCCTTTCTGGTTGAAGAAGAATTTGACTGATTGAATTCTTGAGTGTGTTACACCACTCCTGATCCCTTTATCCGACCATACTGGTCCTGATCATCCTTTGATTATCTTTCCAGAACCAGTCACATTTGACTGAAGAGGTTTTATTAAGCTTAAAACCTGGAGTTTTAAACCTCCCTTCATTTCTTTTGAAGTTGAATTCTGCCACGCTACTCTTGAGTCCCTTGAGAAGTGTTGGGCTATTCTTGTTTGAATCAGTTATTGTTTTGCTTCTAGACCTTCATCAAACAATTAGCTTTTTCTTGTGCAGCCACCCACAGTTATCTGGTACCCTTCAAGAGCTTGATTGCGGAGAGTTGGGCAGGTTCATGGAGAACCTGGAGGTTGTTTGGGATTGAGTTGATCTTTCCTAAGCTTCTGCTGATGACCAGAGCTATTAGCTTGTGGGCGTTGTTACTTACAACTGCCTTGTCTTGTTGAACTCTGAACAATCCTTGACTTATTCTATTCAAGTTTTCCCTGGAATGATCTTGCCTTGGATAGTGTTGTTTCCCAGCTACCAACTACTATCATCTTTATCCTTTACTCTTTGGACCCCCATTTACCAGGTTCTGGACTTTGATCTTGGTAACATTTAAATATTTTTGTAACACTTGGAAGGGCAGCCTAAACAGCACCTTTCCCCTCCACAGAACTGCCACTGCCTACCACCGTTTGGATTCTTACACCGGAACCAGGGTTTGCCTTTTTGCCACCTTGCCAACATTTCCTCCTTCAGCTCTGGCCAGTTGAGGTTCCTATAGCCTTTCATCTCTTCCACATTCCAAAGCTTTTACTTGTCCATTATTTTCTGAACAATAAGGCGCACCTTGTCCAAATCCAATGTGCCTTCAGATTCTGCAATCACTTCATATCACAAGATAAATCACTCCACTTCTGGGATGTTGAATCAAATGTGAGGGTAATCCCACAGCTTGATGAGAATAGGCCAGGCAGAGGGAGGAAGAGGGGGGAGTTAAAATCAGGATTGGGGCTATAGATCCTGAGGAGGAAGAAGAGAAGGGAGAAAAAGTGATTTTTGGGAGGTGTTGATAGGCCATTGCATTTGGTTACCTTTGAGAGACTGAGAACAAAATATTACTTCCCCGGCCAGACCCCCAGATGTGGAAACAAGAGACTGGAACTCTCCAAGTTTTCCTCAAGTTTGGAAGTTATTGGTCCTAGTGTCTGTAAGGAGTGGGATGTGCCCTTTGTGAGAGAGAGAGATCAATAAATTCCTTCCTTCCTTCCCTGGTGGTATGCTCCTCTATCCTAGTGCAGAAGTGGGGTATTTTACCCTTCCCCGCACCCTAACCTCAGTAAAAGCACAAATACAATCCAACAACCAGAGAGAACCCTGAGAAACAGAAACCCTAACTCAACCCTATCCTCCCCTCCCAAACGCTTGCACTGCTACATTTGTCCGTTTCATCATTCTCATGGCGCACTCTGGGCCCTACTCAGAACCCGCCCCCCCCCCCGCACCCACATTTAGCCACCCAAACTCTGTCCTCCCGCTGCCATTGCAATCTGCGTGGTTTGTCCTTCTCATGGCTCCCTACTCAGAGCCCTCCGTGCTTACCGTAACCACTCAACACGCCATCCATACCTGTGCCTCAATCCCCAATCCCAAATCCTGAGCCGTCTGTGCATGCAGTAGCTGCTTCTGAGCCCGCAGTACTGGCCCTATGCTGAGAGACCTTGCGCTCATTGTTGAGCGCGCTGCCCAAATTCTGAGCCCATCCGTGCTCATTGCTGAGCACGCAGGCTGTGACCGGTTACCAATCCGTGTCTATAGAATGCCACCAGACCGCTTGATTTGTCCTGGGGAGTTCCTACCCTTGTTGAGTGGACTTGAGCAATTATCAAGGGCCCTTCAATCCCTTGTTGAGAGGCCTTATTCTGTTGATGACTGGCCTTGAATTACTTGAACAGGGTTCTTGATTAGTTTTCATTTTTCCTTCCTCACTTTTAAACTGGACAAGTTTTGCTGTCCCACTGGACTTGTTTAATTGGAACTAATGCTATCTCATCATCCACCGTGTTGGCAGAAACACCCTCCAGGTTGATGCGTCTGATGTTGTTGAGTAGTTGGCGCTACAAGCAAGTGATGCACCCCTTCACTCAAAGTCAAAACGCGTGCCAACCTGTTCCTCATGCTGAAAGACAAGACCTCAACCTGCTTGAATCCTTCACTCCCCCCCACCCCGCCCCTGCCCGGATGATTGGTTGGTTTTTGCTTGACTAGCGGCGGCGTGAGGTTGGTAGGTTGATAAGGCAACACTATCTATCCTCAAGGAGCCTCTTTTTCTTTTCTTTCATGCCAGCTATCAGAGGAAATCCCCCCTAGTAGTCATGCTTTACAAATCTACCAATCAATTCTACTCATGGTCATGTATCGTCTCTTACTGAGTTTTGAACATGTATGCACGTGCGTGCAATTGCTCTGACCTTCCATCAATGCCCTCTTGGTCTTCAAGTCTCCTTGATTGATCAGGAGGCGCTGCAGAGCCTCCAATTGGATCAATACAACCAAGCTACAGCCGCGCAAGTGAGGTTTTGGAATACACTTGCTTAGACAATCAAGCCGCAGGCTTGAATGAAGTACATATCCACCCTCTTTCACTAGGCTCTAGCGGACTAAATACTATGATTGCCTTGTCTCCGACTCTGTCCAAAACGATTCAAGCCACCAAAGCTTACACGTAGGTACGCACACACACATTCCCCTCTCCTACCAACTGAGGGAAACATCTCTCTCTAGGCCCAGAGCGCGGCTAGCTTCAGCTAGACCGACAGGGCTCTACTTGTTGGGAAACAAAGTGAGAAACCTTTTCAAGGTTTTTTTTTTTCTCCTTCTCCTTATTGAGGTCAAAGTTCCAAAAATGGATGAGATAACCAGCTTCAAAAGTGTGCAATCATCATCAGAGGATTTGTGACCACCACTCCAATCAAGGCGTCAAGATCCAGATGATTTCCTGAGCTATGATCATTTTTTTTTTTGAGATAGGGAGAGACTGCTGAAAAGAGGCACCACACGTTCTCTTACAATCAAAACCCTTTTCTTGGGTTAGGCTTGAAAGCTCAGAGAAAAAAAAATTGATGTAGATGAGGATTGGTCAAAGGGGGTGTTTTTTTTGAAACAATTGGATTGAGTCTTTCAGCATGACTTTGTTGCAGGTACCACTTCACATATGTGCAAGAAAGGTTGACGTTAAATTTGAAATGTCAAGAGTATACATGGTTAAGAATGATTCAAAGCATCGCTAGATAAAACCATTTAGTTTGTGAAAAAAAAGAGAGGCAACAAGATCAGCGGGTGAAAGAATCTATCCAAGTTTTTCAAAACAAGTGTGACTATGTTGCGTGTTTGAGCTTTTTTTTTCTTTTTTTGTTTCTAGGACAAACACGCAAAATAGTCACACTTGTGTCCTTCCCCATGGTGGAGTTTTGATTTTTATTTTTTTTCTTGATGACTGGTAGTATTTCAGCAAGTGTGATTGTAGCAATTGAGATGAAAAAAACATGGGCCAGGAAATTCAGCCGGTTTGGGAAACATTAGTCCTGTGTGATGTTGTAAGAGTGATGTTGAGGGGGAGAAAAGATCATTTTAACCAATCTCAAAGGCATCCTTGACTGGAAATTTGAGATAGCTTGCTGGAAGCTAACTCTATGGCTAAGACTACATTTTGTGAAGCAAAGTTCCAGCTTTCTAGATCAGTTTGAGCTTTGAGATTGGAAAGGAAACAAAAAGTTGAACAAGAGCACTAATTGCAGGTACCTTTGAATGGATTAATGTCAAGAGTGATGAGTTTGAAGTCCAAATTGTCTGCTGGAGACAGGTTGAGGAGTAACCCATTGCAATTGAAAATGATGGGTCGTGTTGATGAGGAATGACAAGATCCTCAAAGTAGTTCTAGGGATAAGGATAGATGTTTTTTTTGACAAGGCTTGGTTAGGACAAATCAACCCAGGATTAGTGCAAAGGTTGTGAGAGAGGGGCTGACTTGAGCGGGGATATCACCAGACTTTCAAAAGTTGGAACAGGTAAAAAGGATTGGAGCTTGGCGGTCAAGGTTGGAGAGATCCATGGGAGTTTGAAGCTTGAAACAAGTGTATTGGAGAGGCTGTTTAGGAGGTGCAACGTTTGTGGTGAGCAAAACAAAGTTGGAGAACGTGAGATGGGAGCTGAGTGTGAGCAAGAGAGAGGTATGGTGGGCTTCAAGCTGTTGGTTGGAAGACCAATGGTCAGTGAAGGTAGAGAAGGATCTTATAAGAAGAGTCTCCCCCTGGGAACACAAGAGAAAAGCAAGCAAGGTTGACTTACCCCTAAGTACTGCTTTGATTGCTTGATTGATTTGAGATTTGTTGAGAACATGAATTCAATGGAAGCTAGCACTAAGGTGAGAGTCTTTTGGCCATCCCCCCTAAAGCCACTGGCACTGAATTCCCTGCTCCCTCCAATCAACATTCTCTGCATAAATAAATTGTTACTTGTATTGTGGCTGACATTCCCACTCCCTGAACACAAAAATCAATCATGAGATCCAACCTGGAACAACCAACGTGGCAGCGAGGCCTCCAAGTTGAGGGGATCTTCATCTTGTGGGTGACAGGACACCCAGCCCACCTAACCCAACCCAAGTATTAGATTTAATCCCTTTCAATCACACCTTGCGGCCGGCATGACTGATCCAATTTGATGGCCGCCAACTTGTGCCACGCTCCTCAAAAAAACCGTGAAAACCACTGGCACATCAAGTTCTATGGGCTCAAGATCAGACTCAACAGTGGAGGGGCGCTTGTTGGGTTGACCAATGTCAGGACTAATGAGTATCACATTGTGATCCCTCTACTCCCATCTCATTCTATAATCTAGTTACAAAGCTTTCTAAAAAAACACAATGATATTCAAACTCAAATGAAATATTTCAAAAAGTTAAAAAATCATCAAATCACATTGGTTGACCGCTTATGTATGTATGTACATACATAAATACATAAAAAGTTGGGTAAACTCATGTAGGGTTGCCAATCTGAAAGGAAACCAACCAGAAAAACGGAAGCAGTGTCAAAACCATGACGCTTTTGGTTGCCAATGTCAGGACGGCGCCAAGAACATGATGAATGCCATTGGTACCGCGAAGGACCAGTACCACTGGACACAGGTGTATCAGTGAGAATTTCAGAGAGAACTCCCATGATGGGATGAAGAATGACTAACATACCTTGGACCATTGCTTGATGCAGTCCAGGAGAATCTAGTCAGATACTCAACCATAAAGGGAGCAGCTTAGGACAAAAAGGGAGCAGTGTGAGCAGGTCAGGATGCCCAATCCTGTTACACCCCTGACAGAATCCCCTACACATACCAGCTAGCTAACCCCAACTGGTTTCCAGCCATGCCCGTTTAGGGCATAGCACAACCTCATCTGTGTAGGATAGATTGGTTCAACGGATCAGGACCAGAGCCAGAAGAATTGACCCAATGCCAGTGAAGCGGGCAGGAAACAGAGCCATCCGGACACAAATATAAGACTGAGCCCTGACCCATGTTAAAATACGTATACACTTACGCGTGTGCTACGTATAAGTGTAATCCAAATGGGATGCACATATGGGCCTCTCTGGACCATTGGACACTCACTGGGCCTGTGTGGATGTCACTGATTTGGGGAAACTGGCCTCAAAATGCGTGAAACAGGCTCATTAGTACACAGGCCCTAACGGGCCCAGTGGGGGATATGTGCAAATACAGCCAGATGAGCTTGTATGGGAATAATTGGTCCCAAGGTTTATTTTGGAAATACTTGGCCAGACAGGCTTGCCCGCCAAAGTATGTTTTACTTAGTTTTTGTGCTTGGGGCCGCCGCCCGTGTGGCAGCCCGTTTGGGGCTGCTGCCCACATTGCGGCCCACTCAGGGCCGCTGCTTGTGTCACAGCCCGCTTGGGGCCGCTGTTTTTGCCTTTGGCCCATCTATGGGGCCCAAAGGCCCGCGCGGGGGCCATCATTGTGGCTGCTGCGCTGGGTGGTGGGTGCGGGGTTGGTGGTCCGGGCTCCTCCCCCTCCCCATTGCGAGGGGGAGGGGGAGGGCTGGCTGGTTGTAACCAGCCAGCAACCTGTTTCAAGGGGCAACTGGTCATGGTGGGGGGGACTTGATCACCCCCCCACTGAAAGAGGTGGCTAGGCCGGTTGCATCAAGGCAACTGGCGGTGGGGGGGAATTGACCACCCCCCCCCCCCACCATCAAAGGGGTGCTCTCCCCCCCCCCCCCCCCCCCCCTTTACCAAGGGGGAGGAGCAACAGGCTGGAGGAGACCTGAACACCCCCCAGCCCACTTACCATAGCAATGCCCTGGGGGTATCAACCCCCAGGGCCCCTGGTAGGGGGATTTGACCGCCCCCTCCAGGGATTTGAGAGAAAGAGGGGGGGCATGTCCGCTGGTTACACCCCCCCCAGGTTAGATTTTGGTTGGACTCAGGTGAGTCCTGGGTCCCACCTGGCCCATATGAGGGGCCAGGGCTGTACAAGTGCTAAGATAAGTAACAGGGCTGGTTGTAACGGACAACCAGCCAGGGACTGAACTGCACAGGGGCTGGTTCAGCCCTGTAACGGTGGAAACACCAGAAAGGACCAGAATAGGCTGGTTGTAAGGGTACAGGCACTGATGCCATGTGGGCTGATGTAGCCCAAACCAAGTAACAAGGCCTGTAGAGCCTGTAGAGCTCTTTTGGGGCGGAAAATCGGCCTTTTGGCTTGTTGTATCATGAGCTCACAAGAGGCCAATCTTTTGTAATTAAGGAGCTCTTCTCCCTGCTGTTTTCCATCATCCATTCATCATCCAATTGAATTCATCAACAATATCATCCAACGAGTTGCCCCATTTGTGAGAGCCCATCAAGCAATTATTGACACAAGGTGTCCAGCATTTCTTTTGCTTTAAATACTGCTCATTTGCCTAAGCTAATTGCTGGCCATAATTATAACAACCCAGTCTTCTTGTTCATCATCCATTTTTTCTTAGTTTGGTACATTGAAAAAAAAAATGCCTTGTCTTTAGTCACAATAGAATCTTAGTTCATCATTTTCTTTTGGCCTTGTATTGCAATTACATCTTTATCATTTAAAACCAAGCCAGAGATAAAGCATCCCAAGACCCCTTAAATTGTGCCAAGATCTGCTCATACAAGATCACAGAATTCTTACAGATTAACAGTCAAAATTGAAAAAATAAAAATAAAAAAGTAAGAAAATAAGATAAAATAAAACAAAAAAGATTAAAAAGAAAGGGTAGATTAATCTAACTAGCAATAATTTCTCAATCCAAGGACAACTTATTGTTCACCCCGCTTATTGGCAGTGTTAACATCATTCCAAAATGGCTTCAAAAGATAATGATCTTCCTTTGTCACAAAAAATTGATGGATGTCACCACCACCAACCCAGGACCAACACCAACTCCAAAAGTGAAGTAGCTATTGAACAGGGAATTGTGGATCATTGTTCAAAGAATGAACAAGAGGGTCTAAAACTCCAGTGTGACTGACTCCAACAGCTGCAACTTGTTCAAAATCTGGAAGAAAATAGAGGAAACCTATGCCACTGCCATCCCCTACACAACAAACAGGATCCTGACAACATGGGAAACCTTGTGCTATGGCAGCAAACTTAACATATACCTGGACCAAGTGGAAAGCTGTCTGATGAAATTCAATGCAATTGGCTTCCACCAACCTGAATAATCAATATGTGGAACCATCCTGGCGCAACTAGGAGAAAAGCGCCCTGGATTTGTTGATCCTCTGCTCCTTGAAACAGAGGTAACAAGCTCTTCCAAGCTCTTGATCTGTAGGTTGAGGTCCCTGTGCAGCTACAAGCCAACCCACAAGGAGAACCATTTGGAAATGGAGGCCAACCTGTTCTACACCCAGAAGAAGGGACAATGAAGACCACTGCCTGGCTGCAAGAATGGCAAGCACAACCCGGAAAGCCCCCACACCAAAGACCAATGTGGGGCGCTTCACCTGGATCTAAGGCCTGCCAGGAAACTCAGAGGAAAGATTTACACAACAAAAGGACAGATCAGTGGCAATGGCACAACTGAGGATACCAGAAACTCAAACTTTGAGAAAGAGGTATCAGCAATGTTTTCCACCACCCTTATGAACGGACTCATCAAAGCAAACAACAGCCTAATCCTGAATTTGGGGGATAGCCACCACATGTTCAACCAGCTAGCCCACATCAGAAACCCACAACCCTGCTCTATACCAATCATCACCAGAAATGACTCTGCCTTGATGACAGAAATGCATACTGGCACGGCCACCATAATCAACTGCGGCCTGTGGGCAAAAAGAGGAACTTCAACAGGTGCTGTTTGTCCCAATTCTGGCCCAGAAACTAATCTCTCTAGGCCAACTCATGCTGAATAAGGGAAAGATCTTGAACAAATGCAACAAGTTATTTGTTGGGATTGGAAAGAGCAACTACCCTTTCAAAATCAAGCAAGGAATCTTTATGCTGTGGTGGTCTTTTATAAATGCAAGTTTGGATTGGCTGCACACTGCGCACTCAGCAGTAGCGGAATGCTCAGCAGAGGCAGCGCGCTCAGCAATGGGTGCATCTCTGCCGCAGTAAGACGTGCTGTGGGCTCAGAAGCAGTCAAATTGGGCTCAGCATCTGGAGACGCAGGGCAGATTGGATCAAATTGGATGGATTGCGCGGATTGTGTGTTGCAAGATGTGTGGATTGGATTGTGCGTATGTACCTTGGATATCTGGAATGGCGCATCTGTTGGATGCAGACATGCGCCGGGGGCTCCAAGTTGGGCGCGGCTCAAGGGCCACATCATGAGAAGGACAAACTGGGTGGATGTAATGGCAGGTGGGAAATACAGATGGGATATGGGTCATGGGATGGGGTTGGAAGGTTGGGCTAGGGTTCTGTACTTAGGGGTTGTCTTTCATTATTCTTGTTTGCTTGCATTTGTACCTAGGTTAGGGTTGAGGGGAAGGCTACTTAAACCGCACCCTCAACCCAGATGTAGGAGGGGATCATCAGATCATCAAGAGGATCATCACAGGAGGTTGGAAGGACGCTTTACACTCATCTCTCTATATCTCAGTTGTAGGTTGAACAGTTGCACTCAGGGTTTACAGACGCAAGGGATCAATAAATTCCAAACTTGGGAACCATTAAAGGAGAATTCCTCTTCTGAATTCCACAATGCTGCTTGAGGAAGTTAGGCTGGCACTTACCAAAGGAACAGCATGTGCATTCACCCCAACAAGCCCTTCTGAGATATGGCACAGATGCTTGGGGCATGCCAGTATCTGAAAAATAGCAAGTGGGTTAGGTGAGAACATCACTCAAGTGCACTTGTGCCCAGTTTTTACAAAAGGAAAAAAACAGGCTTCCTTTAAAAGTCACTTCCATCAAACACAACACCAACTTGAGGTGATTCACACCAAAATCTACAGACCTATTGGCCCATCTACAAACAATGGTGTGTGATTCATCCTTATTATTGTTGACCAATAAAGCAGTTACATCCATCTCACTCTCCTTAAGAACAAAAGTGATTCCTTTAAGCCCATCCTAGCTTACAAGCACCTCATGGAAAACCAGAAAGGGAAAAGACTCAAGAAGATTGTAAGTGATGGAGGAGGTGAGTTTTTCAGTAATGAAATGAAGCATCACTTCAAATTTTGCGGAATCCAACACAACATTTTGCCGCTGTATACACCTCAGCATCATGGAGTGGCAGACAGAGGCAACCGGACCATAATCAACATGACCCTGTGCCTCCTGTTGGGATCAAATTTAGTACATGAGTGGTGGGGGGAGGCTGTACTCATGGCAGCTACAATCACCAACTCCCTTGCATTGCTTGGTAAATCAACAACAACCCCCCACAAGCTCATGCTAGGAACAAGGCCCAACATCCAGTTCTTTTGAGTGTTTGGGTTCAGGGCTTGGGTCATCATACAAGACCACTTGAGGCAGTCAAAATTTGCGCCTGTGTTGTGGGAGGGTACCATGGTAGGCTACATCAACAACTGTACCTTTTACAGAATCCTCAGGACAAGCAACCAGAGGATAATTGAAAGACAACCCGTACACTTTGACAAGACAACACTCCCCAAAGGAGAGGCAATACACCCCAATCAGAGCAAGCACTTAGGCAAAAATTATTACTTTCCAACACAACCCCCTCCTTCCATTCTAGGAGGAGAACAATGAGAGCCCAAGGATTGAGCGGGAAGAGGAGGTGATGGAAGAGGTAATGGAAGACATGACCAGTGAAAAGGGAGACAACAATGAAGTAATCAGCACAGAACCTCCTCTGGAGAAGTGGCCTTGACTCATCCTTAGGCCACCACAGCACCCCACCCTGATCTGAGGCAACATTTCTGAGGAGGCCATACAGAACTACCCACAAAAGCGCCATCAGGAAACAGCCATAGCCATGACAGCAGCGGCAAGATATCTGCAAAACCATAAGGAGGCTATGGATTTTGGTGATTCTGACAACTGGAGGCTTGCGGAGGAAAAGTAGATGGGAAATATGAAAACTCACAGTGTGTGGATAGAACAAAAGCAAACTCCAGCCAAAAAACCTATCCCATCCACATGGGCTTACAAAACCAAGCAACAACATCATCAAAAGGAAGGCACAGATATGTTCCCAAGGATTCTTTCAGATTCACAGATTGAATTTCGACCTTTGCTATGCACCAACCGGAAGACCAGCCACACTGTGTTTCCTGTTCTCACTAGCCACCACGTCGGGGCTGAAAATTTATCAACTCAACATAAAAAGTGCATTCTTGATGTGCCCCCTTAGTAAGGAGGTAATGCTATTACCACCCCCCGGATACCTCAAAGGAATGGGGATTGTGCTCAAAATCAGGAAGTCCATTTACGGACTAAAGAAATTTGCCCTATTTTGGTACAAATGGCTGATTACCTTCATGATCAATGCTGTATTTGCCATTTTCATAGCTGACCCCTGCCTCTTCTACAAGATAAAACATCAGGTCAAGGGCACGTTTTAAGACTCCAAACCGTTCTGAGCCGCAGGCAGTTCTGTGGAGGGTAAAATTTGCTGTTTAGGCTGCCCTCCTGAGGGTTACAAAAATATTTAAATTTAACCGGAATCAAGGTCCAAAACCTTGTAAATAAGGAATTAATGGAAAGGAAAAATTTTGAGAGTAGTCAGTAGCAATGGAAACAACACTATTGCAGTCAAGATGGTGCGGGAAAAGACTTGAAAAAACTAAGTTAAAGTTTTTCAGAGTTAACTAGAACAAGGCAGTTGTAAGTAACAACACCCACAAGCTAATAACTCTGGCTTTCAGCAGAAGATTAGGAAAGATCAACTCAATCTCAACCAACCTCCACTTTCTCAATAAAACTGCCCAACTCTCTGCAATCAAGCGCTTGAAGGGTACCAAATAAATGTGGGTGGCTGTAAAAAACAAAGCAATTTGTTTTATGAAGCTCTAGAAGCAAAGAATTAAAAAATTTGAACAAGAATAACCCAGCACTTCTCAGGGGACCCAAGAATAGTGTGGCAGAATTCAACTTTAAAGAAATAAAGGGAGGTTTAACACTCCAGTTTTCAAGCTTAAAGAAACCTCTCAGTCAAACATTACTGATTCCAGAAAGACAATCAAATGAATGATCAAGACCAAATTGGTCAGAGAAAGGGATCAAAGGAGTGGTTTAACACACTCAAGAATTCAACCAAATTAATTCTTCTTCAACCAGCAAGGCAATTGGTTGGTGATAAGGAACAGGGCCACAGAGGGATGGATCAAAAATTTGATTATGGAGTCTCAAGTATCAGGGGGCAATCATAGATATACCCAGCTTAAAAGATGGAGGATGAATTCCATGGATGATGGATCAGATTTGATTGACTCAGATGACAATGATAATGGATGATAGATGGTGATTTGATGATAGCTGTATCATGGATGATGATGGGGCAAAGGCAGGGGAGAGCCCCTCCTTTTATGGGCAAGAGACCCTGTTGTCTATTTACAGTTGATAACTACAAATGAGAGTGGAATTATATATATATATATATATATATATATATTTAAATCTTTAAATTAAATAGTAAAAATAAAATTTGAAAAAAAGGAAACAGGGCAGAGGTGATGAGTGGTTGCACTCAGTTGCTGATGGGCATCTGCAAGTTGGCAAATGGCTGCAACAACAGCTTTCAAAAACCGCAAGGGGTGGTGGTGGAGTGAGCAAGGTTGGAGTGAGAGGTGAAGAGGATGAGATCTTGGGGATCGCCATTAGAGCTTGATAGGGATTTGGCGGAACAATGGAAGGAATGGAGGTTAGGAGTGATCTGAAATTGAGTTGTTTGAGGAAGGAGTAGATTGATAGGATCAAAAAGAGTGATGAGGATGAAGGAAGCAGAAGATGATCTGAAGCTAAGGGCAGTCTTTGGTTCAGTTGCTGGTCCAAGGGAGATGATGATCTAGTGGGAGTATGATGATGGTGGTGGTGATGGTGATGAGTTTGAGGGGATGATGGATGAGGATGATCTTGATGGGTTGACAATGATCAAGATATTGCAATGATCAAGAGATTGCAATGATCAAGAGATTGCAATGATCAAGAGATTGCAATGATCAAGAGATTGCAATGATCAAACCTCAGGGAGGGGGGTGGGATGTTGATCCAAGCATAAGGGGTAGGGATCATTGGTAGACAGGGCATGACAAGATGATGGGTGATAGCAGTCGCAAGGAAATTGTTGCAAGCAACCAAGGGTGAAACAGAGAGGGGATTGTTGGTGGGGATTTCCAAGGAAGGCAATGATTGATGAGAATGAGAAGTGGGATGGCCATCCACGCATGCCCCTGGCCAAAAATTTGGGCCACAAGTGCAACAAGGAGGGATTGCACAGAAGATCTGGGGATTGGAGCACTCTGGAGAGGCTTTCCTACACTGCTAGGACAGGGAAGAATTGTGAGGGACCAAAGAAGAAGAGTACCCATGGCAACAACATTTTTTTTTTTGGATGGGATAGAAACTAAGAACAAACTTTTTTAAAGTTTGCCACCGTTTCTTGAGGTGCACCAAATTGGTCACCACAACGTGGATATTTGTGCACGTTGATGATCTTGTAATAGTTATTGATGAACCTCTAGGGTTTAGGACAATAATTGAAGGCAAGTTCCAAATCAATTAATTGGGTGAGGCAGAAT